>JAUTDX010003420.1:0-38654 GCA_030844895.1 Ambrosia x helenae | reverse complement strand
GAGAGAACCAAAGAACCAAGTGTGAACACAAAAACCCTCCACCAAAAAATAAAAAAAATAATAAAAAAATTATATAACCTAAAAAAATAAAAAAAGTAAAAACACAAAATGTTTTTTTTTAGTGTTTAATCTTTCTGAAAAAAATAAAAAATTACAAAAAAAAATAAAAAAAAACAAAAAAAATGGCTTTTTTAACGTCATATTTACGTCATGTTTATGCACAAGTGCATTTTGCTGTTATATATATACATACATATACCCGTATGCAATTTGCATTTTCACTATTAGAGCACACTTTTGAAATAAAATTATGAATTACCATAATGAAATGATCATTAAATGGACGTGATATGATATATAAGGTGGAAATAATTTATTCAATGATCATTAAATAAACGCCAAGTGCATTTCACTTATTATAGTTAGGTTTTTTTCATGGGTTTTAGCTTTAGGGGGGGTAGTTTTTAGTATGATGGGAAGGGGGTTAGGTTTTTTGGGTTGTGTGGTGAATAAATTTAAAAAAAACCTCTATATAAAACTTTAAAATAAGATAATTGTTTACATGCACATGTGCATTTCACTATTATAGTTAGAGTTTTTTAATGGGTTTAGCTTTAGGGTTTAGTTTTTTTGGGTATGATGTAAGAGGGGGTTATCTTTTTGGGGGGATGGGATGGAGCGTTTTGGTTTTTGGGGGTATGGGGTAGTTGCACATGTGCATTTCCATTAATTGGGGGGGGGGGGGGGTTGGGGCGTGTGGGGATGGGGGGTTTAGGTTTTTAGAGAGTGAGGTGGGTGGTTTTAGGTTTTAGGGGGGTGGAGGTGGAGTTTTTAAGGTTTTTTTGTTTGTGTTCACCTTGGTTCTCTGGTTCTCTCCCTAAGTTGGTTCTCGTATGATCCCTACCCTACAATATATTATATTATATAATATATTTATAAAATGAATGACAACATGGCAAAAATAATTAAAATAGTTACCAAATTACCAACAATAATTATAAGAAGATACCCAAAATGCACAATAATTAAAAAAATTACATATACATACCTACCCAAAATGGAATAGTTGACATAGTTCAAATGCTTTGATATTGTTATATATGTATTTTTCAAGAGCTGTGCATAAAACTTCTAGCTTTCTTATGTGGTCCTTCACATCTTCATTCTTATGTATTTCTTCACTCCAAATATAGCAACCATCTTGGTGATGCAAGGAGGTCATATCCAATTGTTCAGGAATTCACGGTAAGTTAGATAATGTAGATGAAACTTACAAATACATACAATAGTGCAATATAAAAGTCGAATATCGAACAGATATAGAGATATTTCATAAGATGAGCCGCACCTTTGAATACATAAACCTTGGCATTGCACAAAAAAAAACGTCAAGATTGTGCATCTTAATCAACAATTGGATGAAGGAAATGCTGCACGAATCATAATCAATTAGTACACCGTCACAAATTCATAAACAAACAACAAAAATACAACGATTATGAGCAACAAGTACCTCCTCCATGTGTTAAAAGCGAAATCAACGAAACAAAGAAAAATAGAAAGGGTTTGGGTAACCGTAGGCGGTGGGTTAAAGAAGAAAAAGATGATTGAAAAGAGTGATTATATTGTTGAGCCAATTCTATAACTCCATGTCCTAATAAAGTTGTTATTAAGATAGGTTTAATGGTGGAGGTAATATTGTAGATGTCTTCTGTAGTACATGCGTCACGATTTTATTAAAATAATATAATAAAAAATTAATAGGATACCTTTATTAACTATGAGAAATTGTAGTACTCGTACCGTGTACAAATCCAAACAAAAATAACATAAAATACAACATAAAATGATTCAAACCGAAGATTTCATCAAGAGCTTGAACCGCACCGTCTTATATGATTTCTATTTTCGTCTTTAAACGAAGACTAGAACCGCGTCCTTTTGTATGATCCTTCTTGTTGCAAAGAATTAACAAAAAATAATGTTGATGGTTGTGACTGAGACCGGATTAAAAATATAGTGTTAAACCTTGTGGAACAAACAATATTGGAAATGTGGTGGAATCAAGTATAGAAAAACTTATCTCTATGAATTCCCAACATATGGTTCAAGTTTCCTTCTTCTTCAACAATTCTTTTACCGGATTCTCTTCTTTATTTTTCTTGAATTTTTTTCTAGTCTTTCAAATGAGGCATAAAACCTTCTATGTATTACAAGACCAAAGGATGAGTGAAAAGACGTCACTTTACAACCGTTGATGCTGCCAATCTACAACCGTTGGTAATGGTATAACTAATATTTTCCTTTGATTGTAAGAATCTTCCAAAGTGGAAACCTTTTTCAACGTAAATACTCTGGTTGCTGATTAAGGAGACAAAAGATTGAGGGTTATTGAAAACCAAAACGGATAAATTTTATTCTTATTGATATGATCGATTAGAATTAGGTTACCTGATACTCGAATACTTCGATGTGAACGTGAATGTGAGAGAAGCATCTGTTACGATTTCAAAATTATTGGAGAGATTTAAAAATTATTTGAGAGAAAGAGAGGGACATGATGCCTTTATATAGTTGTGTAATGGGGTATCGAATTTGAAATTTGAATTTGAATTTGGAGCTCAAATTAAAAACCAACATATCTAGAAAACTAAGCAAGTGGCAATATTTAATTTATTAACAACGGCTTTTAAGGCAAGTGAGATTATTACCACTTTCAGGCAAGTGACATTATTTAATTATTTAATTTTAGATTTACAGCTCGTTAGTGACGTCACTTTTTGCATCACGAAGACATTGGTGACCTGTCTCTCCGCTTGACACATCAGTTTTCTGACGTCACTCACGACTCTCCTATTATAGAAAGTATCGATTATCTTCACGTTCGAGTCGTGATCAATCTTTTTTTATTTTCATTTGAATATTAAACTTAACTTATTGAAGAATAGATTTACCCATCAGTTGTAAGTAATATTTATGTAACATGTTTTTTGTTAAACAAAATGTTATGTTTATAACAATGATTCCTGTATATGCATTGACATCTTATGTCTTGAAAAAAGCAATTGTCCTGTTTAAAAAAATATGAAGAAAATAAAATATAAAGTGATGATGTTTCAATTTATCGAAGGGAGAGAACCTAGAAAAGAAAGTGATGGTAGTCATGAAGGGAGTGGTGAATACATCATGTGATCTTGCCCTTTTATGTCATGATCACGATCAAGAACATGAAAGATGTGTTGAAAATTTTGTCTTTGGTCACACATGCTCTCATTCACGGTTGTAACACGTATTAGTGAGGACAAAAAACAAAGAAAACTAAGAATGCAATTGGGAATATAAATCCACAAATTAACAAAGAAACTAACAATGAATGGTTATAATTTCTCATGAGGTACGAATAGGGGTGTGCAAAAAACTGAATTAACCGAACCATAACCAAATTAACGACAATTGCACAATAAATTTAGATCTGATACAACATTCTGACATAAATATTTGAGAAAATAATTCAATTCAAAATATAGTAATTTTTTTGGTATTATAAGTTATGTGAGTGCCACTATCCTAATTGTGGTGTGACAAACTGAGTCGAGTCTGATTAAACACCATAAGAACTGTATCAGTATTATCAGAACCAATACCGATATTAATTTTTATGGTTTTCGTTTGCTATAAAACACGTGCTGATATTCTTTTGGCCATATCGCAATTCTGTTTTACGAGTTTTCTCTTTCGGTTTGTCTTCTTTTGTTTTTTTTTCTTTTAGTTTTTGTCTCTTTTAAGTTTTAATCGCACCTTTATACTTTAAACAAATCACTCTGTTAATTATATTGATTGCCGATATTATATACGTAATGAGACGAACCGATTGATACCGACCGAATATCAATACTAGTATCAGTATTCGTTTTTGATCGATATAAATACGCGTCAATATCATTTTTGTCATATCAAGACTTTATTTGTGTTCGTTTATTTGTTAGTTGTTATGGTGGGTGTCGATACGGTAACAAATCAAACCAATATCAACCGAAACTTATGCCGAAAGAGCCAATCCAATATTTTTCGGATTCCTCCACTAACGTTGTTTCAACCACTACATCTACGTTTTGACCCCCTAGTTGAAAGTAAAATGTCACTAATCAATTGGTCTAGTAGTATGTTGTTCATCTTTACAAATATGAGGTTATGGGTTCAAATATTTACAAGTGTAAGGTAAAGACGGAATTAAAGGGTGCTAAAGAATAATTTGCGGTAAAAAAAAGTTGAAACTTAAATAGTTACAAAAGAATAAATAAAATAATAATATTAGAGGAGTGACATCCAGGTAAAGAGCGAATACGAGTGGCGCCAGTTCAATTCGGATGGAAGACGAGGTTTTACCGATTATTTAACTGTCGTGCCTTCGGGCATGTGAAGGTCAAGTTTCCGCGCATCTGAGAGCAGCCAAGAGGCTAGCGACGATCAAGTAGTTGACATTGGCCACAACGCTCGTGTCATCTTCGTTCTATGCCGTTCAAGAAAAAAAAGGAAGCCGGTCATCAAGAAGTCGGCAACAATTGTGGTGGGACCTGGTCAAAATCCAGTCAACCTTCACAACTCTAGAAGTACCACACCAAAGGACATGATGAAGTACGGTGGTATGGAATGTGTAAAGTGTTGCCGGGTTTTAGTCTCAAAGTGAATACCAGATCCAGTTTTGTAAAAAAACCACTTTTCATCCACTTTAAATAATTACTGAATATTTAGATATTCAATATATAACTTTAGTCAGGAAAATTAGTTGATGGATTCATCTGAAGTAAACACAATATATTATGTGTGATAAAAAACAATGGTGACGACTCTTGAGGAGGCGAGATTCCGCGGAAAGGTCAAAAGACGGTAACAAAAACTCGATAACCTTTTTCATCTCAAATCTTCCTGATGATCTGACATCTGAGAAACTGAAGGCGGAATATGGGAGATGCGGCCAATTAGTGGATGCGTACATTGCCAGAAAAAGAGATAAGTTTGGAAAGATCTTTGCTTTTCTTAGGTTTGCCAAGGTTAGGGATACAGAAAAAATGGTGAAGGCACTTAATGGAGTGAGATTTTTTGGGTGGAAAACATTCGCCCAAGGTGGCTAGGTTCCGTAAGGAGGACAGGTTACCTAAGAAGGGTTCTAACAATCATATCCCAGTTAATGACAATGGAAAAAAAACTGGACAGGAGGATCAGATTCAAGTTAACAAAGCTTCGGGATGTGGGGAGAGAGTGTCTTCTTATAAAGATATATTTACTGGTGAAGTTAAGAATCTCGGGAACTCAAATATATTGACGGTTCTGGAAGATGCCGAATCAGAGCTAACTGAATCTTGGAAAGGAAGGTCGGTTGGTCGGAGTGGCTAATGGATTTGAGAGCATTAGCAACTTGAAGACCTTTCTCAGCACTATCAAGGGAATGAGGATAGAGATCCGTTATTTGGGCGGCATGAAGGTTTTGTTGACTTTCTCGTCGCCGCAAAAGGTAAAGTTATTTTTGGACTTGCAGACTTGCTGGTCAAAGTGGTTTACTGAAGTTTATGGGTGGGATGGTCATTCCATGAATTTTGAGAGACTCGTTTGGCTAAGAATAATCGGACTCCCGCTTAATTTACGTCGTGAAGAACATGCTATGAAGATTGGGGAGCACTTTGGATCGGTGATTAGTGATGCGGATAACGGTATCAAAGAACCGGACCTCACAAGTATTTATGTCGGGGTAGTGGTTAACCATGGCAGGGAGATTAGGGAGGAAGTTAAAATCAAGTGGAGAAATTCGGTAATGTCCTGTTGGGTGATGGAAGGGGCATCAACCTGGGTCTCGGATTTTATTAAAGAAGAGGTAGTTTGTGGTCGGAGAAGATGACCATTGTGCCTCCGATGCCGATGGTCACCAGATTGATGCACATGTAGCTTCAGGGATAGAGACAGAGGTAAGAAATGCTGGTAATCTTTTGGTAGACAATCAGGCGGGCAGATCACTGGAACGGTCCTACTACCGGCGCCGAGAAGGGTAATGAAAAGTTAACCGAAAAATATTGAGAAAGGTGAAACAACACAAGCACCTGGGGAAGAGGAAAAAAATAAAATTCTAGGGGGAAATGTTTTACATGGGGAGGAACGCAGCGGGTCATATGAGGAAAAATTAATTGGTGCACATGAAAAGTTGCAAAAAGTGGTAGTTAATAGTGGAAGGTTGGGGGACACTATGTATGATGAAGACGCTGATGGAGTTTTCAAAGATAGCATGGCAAACTTGATTCAAAAGGTGAGTACGGGGATACATGGTGCAAATGAAACTTTGGCAACAGGTAGGAACCCTATGTGGGCCTGAACGCCTTAGGTAAAGTAAATGTGGGGCTCGACGGTCAAGCGAAGGAGAATACTAAAAATGGTGAAGCTTATTATTTTGGTTCAAAGGGGGGAGTAGAGCAAAAGATTGAGACTATTTCTAGAAAGTGGACTAGACTTAGGAGAAACCTAGTTCAACAAGGCCAAGTATGTGCGAGGAATGGTGAGGAGAGCAATCATACAAACGGGGGTGATAACACAAAAAGATGAATACGGTATATCCGATTGGCGGTACCATTGGAGTAATGCATCTCTGGGTTTTCATAGGGTACAAACATAGGGCGACTAAACGTATTATGGAGTGGAAGAGATGCGCGATTTTTGATGATATGGGTTAGGTACTGTCGATGTAATAGTAGTAACTACAAGTGATTTTATGGGCGTTTTACATTGTGTTAGTGTCTTGCTTGTACAATCTATAACTTATAATAAAAGAATTGAGTTTGTATGAGGTGTCATTCAATGAAGGCCTCAACCCCCCATTGAATGTGTCATGTGGCACCTTAAGGTGATAGTATTAAATTTATTATTAAAAAAAATATACCATGTGGCAAATAAAAAAAAACAAATAATAATATAAAACCTAATCTACTAAAAATAAATTGAATTATTTTAGGAAAAAATAATTTAAAAACAAATTTAAAATTTTCTCTTTTATGTTTCTCCCATAAATTTTAAACGTTAATATCTTTTATATACGAGAGTTTTTAAAGAAAAAAATTAAACCAAATTAACGAGCGTTTTATTATCTTTCCAAAGAGTACCATAGTGCTATATAAAAAACGGAGAAAAAAACGACTATTTTTTGTGAGGTTTCGTTCATACAGGAAAAAAAAAACACAAAGTGTTCTGATTATTCATTAATCATGTTTTTTTTTTAAATCAGGTTCTTATCTACGATGTTGAAATTTAGCCCAATCGTCATGCTATCATTGGAAATTACTCTTTAAAGATGCATAGGTATACTTCATCAAGAGAAGCTAGGAGAAAGAATTGCGCAACACTGCAACACATGGTGTCACCTTATAGCAAGGTTATTTTTTTATTTATTTAATTACAAGAGTAATAATTATAACTATTAGTATTAGTATTATTAGAATTGTTATATTTTTTAACCCCGGGACGCTCCCGGGATAAAAGCTAGTGTAATATATATTTCGGGTGATGAATGAAAGTAATTTGCCGATAAAAAAAAATCAAAAAGTCGGCAAGTAATGAATTTGAGAAAACTTGGAAAATAAGCCAAAAAAAAAAATAAAAATAGAAGATTAAGAAACACTCAAAGGAGAGGGAGAGGGAGAGAAATAAACGCATCTATGAATGAGCCACCACCTTCCCTGCTTTCACTCGCCATTGACGCAGCAGTTTTCAATCTCCACAACATCTCAGATCTCTCTTTTCTCCCTGAACATATTCTCCTCGATCTCTTTCTGGTATTATTATTATTATTATTTCTTTTCTTTTATATATACAATTCATCGCCTAAATAATATTATTTCTTCTGGGTTCTGATCAACTTAACTTATTACACTTTTGATGTTTTTTTTTCTCTGATCTGTTTTTTTTTGTTTGATTGAATTTGATCTTGAATCTGATATACGAATACGGGTTTTGATATAGTGTTTGTGATTTTTTGGGGATTGTGTTTATAGATATTGATTTTAGGGTTTCTGTTGAGTGGATGATGTGAAATATAGAGATGAAGGATAATAAATTTAAGGTGAGGTTAAATTAGGCCATACGGTGTCGGGGTCGTCGTTAGGGTGGTGACCTCACCAATCTCACGCGTGAGGAATGTCACGATGCTCACGCTCTCATTTGAACGTTGGGATTGCATTGGGATGTGTATATGGAGGGTAGTGACTAGTGACCACACCCCGAGGTTGGTGACGAGGGTGGAGTGATGTGGCGATGACGTGGAGGGTAGTGATGGTGACTAGGAGTGTGACCACACCCTATGGCCTTAGGAAAAGAATATAGATAAGGAAGTGAAGTTTTGTGTTGTGTGGTTTGAGAATTGATGTGATAAAACTAGGGGCATTGTTAGAATCAACTTAATCAAGAAATCACAAAAGTCAAAGGAAAAGTCAAACAGTGCGTTTAGCGCCAAAACAGAAACATTGTGTCTGTTAGTTATGTCGGTTATTTAAGGGTCATGTCGGTTACTTTAGTTAGTTAATTAACCGTCAGTTTGTATGGGTATAAATAACCCTATTATGTCTCATTTGTAAGTGTGTGGATTGATAATAATATTGTGTGTTTCACAATCTCTCTCCCACCCTCTGTTCTCATCCGAGTCCCTGCACATATGATTGTGCATACTGCATACTCAACATGTTCATCATCCTATAAAATCCAAGTCAATAATATCCATAACAGGGGCAAAACTCAACAGGCATTTCTATATGTGTTTTGAAAGGGATGATTGGGATTTGAAGAACCAGAATTGGATAATTAGGTAGTCGGTTAGATGGCATCGTGCATAAACTCGGAGATGGATGGATGGATGGATGATTTTACATGTATTGATACTTGATTCTCCAAATTTGAATTCCTTGACTATGCCTCTTTAACTGGATTACATTGATTGACTATTTGTTAAGTGTGGCATGTTGGTATTTACTGCTTTGTGGGCGAGATTCAAATGAGAGTCGCTAAATATAATTAGGAACCACTGTTGGCCTTTGGATAATCTTTCGGTTGAGATCCGAGACAATTGTGTATCTTCCCCTTTATAAATCTCAACCGTCCCCAACATTATCTAAGTGATCTGATGTCTCTAAGATGGTCCTGATTGTCCAATGGTTATAATTTGAACCCACCCCTCATCAATATGATGCTTAAATGTTTGTATGCTTGTAGCTATAATTATCATCATTTTACTTTGTTGTATCGGGCCGTTTCATTGTCTTCCTCAAGAGTTTTGCTCCCTTTGTCCCATAACAAAAAAAACAGCACTTGTTTTCACACATAATCTAACAAACGTTGTTTAACTATTTGTCAAGTATACCTTTCAATAAATACAAGATTCAGCATCTTATTGACTGAAAACAGTACCATTAATTTGTTTTAATGGTAATTAAACATATACAAAAACTATCCAAGAAATGAATGTTTACTTGTCAACGCTACTGTTTTAACTGACGTTTGAAGTATAAAATAGATGGAACTGTATGCTGGAAGTCTTTACCTTCTCTTCTTAGAAAATATTACTTATTTAGCGTTAACTTACTATTTTTGCCAGAGAACCCTCAAGGCTGGGAAACTGACTGAGAGGATTGTGAAAATTTTTATTGCAACCGGGAAGGAAGAAATTATTTCTTTGATCAAAGCACTTAATATCCAGCTTGTTATGACCCCTGTTCTCCCCACTAGTAAGTTGCACTTCAATCGGATTTGCCGCCTTATTACTTATTCGAGAAATTTTTTGTGTCTAACATTTGAAACATGTATGACAGGATGCTCTGACAAGTTCTAAAACTGAACGCTGTTTGATTTCATTCTTTGAGTCGATTAATATCCAAGTGCACGAAAAAGAGCTAATTTGATTTTTGATTGAATCGTCATTTCCTGGATATATCACAGCATGTCTCAAGTAACCATTGATAGAAACGAGATCGATATTGTGATTGCTGCTTTTCGCTCAGACCTTACGTCTTTCTTTGAAGAATGGAGGCCCATAATCTCCCGATTCCATTTGATAATTGTGCAAGATCCCGACCTCAAAGAGGGACTCAAAATCCCGAATGGCTTTGACGTTGATGTCTACACCAAATCAGACATAGACAAATTAGTATCTGCTTCTCATGCTTCCATGTTCTCTGGATACGCGTGTCGCTATTTTGGCTATCTTGTATCCAAAGAAAGTACATAGTATCAATTGACGACGACTGCAGTCCAGCTAAAGACAACAATGGTGATGTGGTTGATATAGTCACCCAGCACATCACCAACCTTAAAACACCCGCAACTCCCCTCTTTTTCAACACACTTTACGACCCGTATAGGAAAGGATCCGACTTTGTTCGTGGGTACCCGTTTAGCTTACGGAGTGGGGTCCCTTGCGTTCTGTCATGTGGACTCTGGCTTAATTTAGCAGACTTTGATGCACCGACTCAATCTTTAAAACCTGAACTGAGAAACTCCAGATACGTTGATGCGGTGTTAACTGTACCCAAGAATTCATTGATGCCTATGAGCGGTATCAACATAGCTTTTGACCGTGAGACTGTGGGTCCCGTGATTTTGCCAGCTTTGAAGCTGGCAAAAGAAGGGAAGGTCAGATGGGAAACAATGGAAGATGTATGGTGTGGGCTTGTGGTAAAAGTGGTCTGTGATCACTTGCAGTTGGGTGTGAAAACAGGAATCCCGTATGTTTGGAGGAACGAAAGAGGCAGCGCGATCGATAGTTTGAAGAAAGAATGGCAAGGGGGTTAAGTTGATGGAGGAATTGATTCCGTTTTTTCAGACATTGAAGTTGTCTCAAGACGCGGTTACAGCAGAGGATTGTGTGATGGAAATGGCTGTAGCTATAAAAAAGGGGATGGGGTCGAAGCATCCCGAGCTTGCTAATGCTGCTGGTAACATGGTCGAATGGGTTAAGATCTGGAAGGAAGTCGGGTCTCGGGTTTTGATTTGAATTGGCTTTGGTTTCGGTTTCTCGGGTTATCTGTTCTATGTCTGAGTTTATCAACAGAGACTGCAAAATAAAAATAGTGTACTTTTTTTTGGCTTTGTGGAACTGTGGAATGGTGCTTTATGTTTGAACAATTATATCTTTTGATTGTTTTTCACATCATATCTTTTGTATCTCAGTTTGTTTCATGATAATCCTTTCAGCGTTGTTCGGTTGAGTGAATTGTGAAACCATAATGCTTTCGATGTTGATTTTATAAGCATCGCATGTCTAAGGATGAGTCAGACGGTCAACATTTCACATTAACAGCGACTAAGGAGGTTTTACATTTAAAGCTTACGAGGAGAGCCAACACGTTTTCCAACGGGTTATTCACAGTAGTGTCTTGACTCTGGGGGTGGGGGGGTGGGGGGGGGGGGTTTCGTTTTCAGTAGGTTAAGATTCGTCATTCAGAAAAAGGTGGCGCGCTATCTTAATGTAGTTTTTACGGTCATGAAATGAAATGGATTTACTAAAAAAACAAGAAGAAGAAGATGACAATGATAATATGTTTTAATTGCCATCATTCACAATGATATGTAAAGGTTGATGCAAGCCATCCTGTACATGTATTACAATTAATAATTTATAAGGAAGACAAACAGTAGTGCACAATAATAATTTCGAGTTTGGTAAAACATCATGTTTAAACAAGAATCATGACAGAAGACATAATTTTCTGCGTTATTTGTAGCTTTAGTTTAGAGTCGTGGCTTTGTATTTTATTTTGTTTTGTAGTGTATTGTAATAATGTAGTATGAGCTTTTTCAGCTTATATGAGGCATTGTGTATTGTAAAAAACCAACCCCACGAATTTATAATATTGAGGTTTTCAAAACCTATCCTATGGCACTGAATCTTTCTCCGAAACCCTTAGCCTAATTTTTGAGCTTTAGCTTCTTCTATGGTTCTATTATTATTATTTTTTTAGGGTTTGGGATGGTTATGCTATCAGATTCTCGTATGCATTTGTTGTCATTCAGTTCGAATATATTAGTTTTAAATAGGCCTGTAAATGAACCGAACGAACACGAACACAGGCGTGTTCGTGTTGTTCATTTAACTTTAACCGAACACGAACACGAACACATAATCGAACACATTTTTGTGTTCGTGTTCGTTCATTAAGAAATTTGTCGTGTTCGTGTTCGTTTATGTTCGTTCATTTAAACCTAAACGAACAGTTCATGAACATAAACGAACACAAATGATCAATATAAACGAACACAAATGAACATAAATGAAAACAAACAAAAGCAAGTTAATAATGATTCATGAACATAAATGAACGTTAGTGTTAGTGTGGAGAGCGGCTGTGAAGTGTGGGGCTGTGAAATGTGGAGAGCGGCTAATAAGTGATATGTTTAGAATGTTAGGGTTAGGGTTAAGTTTTTAGAACATATGAATTAAGGTTACTTAACAAAAGGAAATAAATAATAAAAATAAAGCTAAGTTTAATTAAACGAACATAAACGAACAAAATAAACGAACATAAATGAACGACCATAAACGAACGTTCGTGAACATAAATGAACGAACACAACGTGTGTTCATGTTCGTTCGTTTAATTAAACGAACAAAAAATTGTGTTCGTGTTCGTACATTATTTAAATAAACGAACATAAACGAACTTTCTGCCGAACAGTTCACGAACAGTTCATGAACGTTCGGTTTGTTTACAGGCCTAGTTTTAAATATATAATAAACTGGTTTATACCCTGAGAGCACTCCGGGGTTAAAAAATATAATATGACGTGATAAAATCTTCATATATATGACGTGCACAAGAAAAGCTCAACCAAATACGGCTACAAAGAGAAACTACCATTTCGACTGTTACCATATCCTCTAATCGCCTAATACGCCTACGACTAAAATGTTTCCAATCTAGTTGACCGACCAATTTCAACCTGTACGCTGACATCTTTTGGCTTGTTAACATCTCTTAAAGATGTTATAAGGATGCCAACTCCCCCCTCTTCCTCTCTCTCTCTCTCTCTCTATATATATATATATATATACTAGCAAATAACCCGGGAGCTTCCGGGAGTGAATGTCACGTATTTTACGTAAAAGATTAAAATAAAATATAATATAAATAATATGGATTTGTTATAGAATAGTTATTCTGTTCAAGTTAAGATGCCAAACACCGTACATCATTTTATATGTCAAATATATATGGTGCTATCAATAATGTATGATGTACAACATGAATGAGTAAGGAAAATAGAAAACCAATCAATGAGGTTTAAAAGAAGTGCTTATAACAGTGTGATAAAACAGAAAAGCAGTAAATCAGAAGTAAAAATGAAACATAATATTTAGTACATGCTTTCTAAAGATCATATTGGCGAAAAGTAGAACCAAAATTTCGCTACAATCAGTTTTTACATGCATATTGTTTTAAGAAGTTGGTAGTAGAATATCGTACCCCAATACTTAACAACCAAAATTGGGACGATTCAACTTCAAGTTAAGTACGATAACAAAGTTGCTACTTGAAAAGTTAACAATTCAAAATATTAACATACTACCAAGTTTAAAGGAACATATTCTACTTAACATGTAATGTTATGTAGCCATGTTCTAAGCATGATAAACAGCAAGCAAACCTTGATTTTTGTAGTATTTGATGCGATATCTGTTACCATTGCGTATGCCAAGCTTCTGCATACAACTTGCCCACTTACAAACTGCAAATCTGATTTGATTCCCAGACACTTCTGAACGAATGGTTTCCTTAATGATATTTCCATCAACAAATTTGATATTCACTTCTGCTCCATTAAAGAACTCAGCCTTTTGTCCAAACCAAATAGGAAATCTCTGCCATAAGTATTTATAAAAACTACAAATGAGCATTTAAATTGAAACTATTGAATGATTAAATAAGAAAAAACATTACAAATTTGTGGGTCAGTTGTTTGATGACTGTTGGATCTTCATCAGCAGTAGAATTCAAACAGAAATCAGCGGCAATGTTAGCTTCATTAACAACAAAAGCAGCGTCATGTCCTTCAATAGCAGGGTCATCTTGTTCAACAGCATTATCATTGACATGAATATGAGCTTCTGAAAAAGTAGCTTCATCATTATTTTGCATAGGATGTTCAGGAGGGTCATGTACTTCAAATGCAGCTTCATCTTCTTCAACAGCAGGATCATCTTGTTGAACACCAGGATTGATTACAGGAATATCATCAGTCTCAGATTCATCACTGTAAATGTAGATGATTTCACCTACAAAAGTGCAATAAAGTTAACAAAAATGAATGTTGGTATTATTTAACTATTAAATGATTTATTAACATAAATGCATATCATAAAACATTATAAAATAAGATTGTTAATACAACAGTACCTGGTATGTTTGAGTCACTGTCATCAGGTTGAACACCTGTTCCATCTTGAAGGAAAACTTGTATTGTAAACGTCGTTTGTTTAACCTTTTTGAAAACTAATGAATATCCGACTTGCAACTTTAAATCTTGAAATAGTTTCTCCCATTCATCAGTCAAAAACAAATCATTGAAGCGGTTTTCCACTTGCACTAACCATTTAGCAGCTCCAAAGCGGAGCGTAAACGGTTTATGAAGATTGTTATTTTCAAAGTGCTGTGAAAGGTGTTCAGATGCTAACATCTGTAAAAATAATTCATGGAAATTAAAAAAAAATTATGTTAAAAATAATTTATAAAATAATGAAAAGTATTTAATCTAAGTAAGTAGATATAATTTTTTACCATGCATTCTCTATCACTTGTGAATGATATGTGGAATGTGTCTAACGGTTCATTAGCTTTGTCTTTTCTTATGATGTCAATATTAAAGTCAACACCGTCAAGAAACTTGAAAACGATCAAATCTCCAACCTTAAGCTTTAAACCAATTGCAGCATTTTTCCAATTCCCTGTGAATGAGTACTGATTAGAGTCGTTCACAATGTCAACTAACCATCCATCCCCACCAATCTGGCTTAAGAAAGCTAGTAAAACAGGGAAGTTGTGCTTTTGGCGTAGCATGTCATAACATGGTGGTAGATTCTGAAAAAGTTCATTCATAAAGATATAAGTAAATAATGGTAAATACAATAAAAGTGAAATTTACAATTATATCTGTAATTGAAAGTTTTACCAGAACTGTATCATAGTTGTCCACAACTGGTACCAGGAACGAACAAACCATTTTATACTGAGTAATTTGGAATCCTGTAAATTTGAATTGACATCATCAACACAACCTTAACTGAAAAAAGTTATTTTATAACATTTTTTTTGTATTTTACAATGAAAGACATGATCAAAGTATATAACCTTATATATAATCAATGATAACGAATTGCGAAAAAAACAAATATACAGTACCATACAACTTAAAATTCTATAACAACAACATGCAAATAACAATAACCGGCATTTACATAACTGTTAAAAAAGAAACTTTATACTGATATAACATAAAATTATTTAATCCAGAACTGTATAATAAAACAATTTATATAAATAGAAAGAATAAGATCAATTGTAAATTTTAATCGACATCATCAACAAAACATTACTGAAAAAAGTTAATTTATAACAATTTTTTGTATTTTACAATCAAAGATATGATCAAAGTATATAAACTTTTATAAATTAATCAATGATATAACAACAAAATGCAAATAACAATAACTGCATTCACATAACTGTAACAAAAGAAACTTTATTAGTGATATACATAAGATTATATAATCAAAAACTGTATAATAAGACAATAGAAAGAATAAAATCAAATAATCCCCATTATAGTAAAATAACATTAATATTAATGTGCCTATATATAAAGTAAAACAATAAACATTATAAACCTTGATAAAATTGAAACTTCAAGTCGTTTGTGCCACAATACCAAAAACGCATAGTAATCGTTTAAAAAGTAAAAAAAAAACCTAAATCGACATTTCATGAAGAAAACCCTAAAATTACAATGATGTATAACAGTTAATGATGATCAATACAGCGATATGAGTTTCACAATTAAAATGCAATAATCGTACCTGATTTAAAGTTATTTGTTTTTGAAAGGTTATGGTAATGAAGTTGAATATGGAAGATGAAGTTAGAATTGTGTTTGTAAAGTAGGTTTTGATTTGGTAAAGTTGTTTTTATTGAAGGAAAGAGATTGTGTAGTTTATAATAATATTTTATTATAGTATGTGGATTGCAGCCGATTATCTTCATACCAATTGTTGGTTTAGATGAATTGTCACAATTAAGTTTAAACATGATATTAGTTTTTTAAGAATAATAATCATAAGTTGTTAGAAATTAGTATACAAAACATGTAACATAAAATAAAATGTATTAATTATTAAAAAGTAAAAACAATGTAAAGTTGTATTACAAATATGAGAAAACTTCTTTGAAAACAACATTCTTGGTTTCTGATTGTGGTTCTCCATCTTTGTTAAGAATCAACAACTTTATGCCATCTTTACTTTTAACTCTTGATAAGGCAACATAAAGCTGACCATGTGTGAATACTGGTTCTTTTAAGTAAAGGCCAACTCTGGACAACGATTGTCCTTGACTTTTATTGATCGTCATGGCAAAACACACTGATAAAGGGAACTGCCTTCTTTGGAATTTGAAAGGAATTTTGGTGTCTGATGGTATCATGTTTATTCTTGGAATAAAAATCTTCCTTCCAACATTGCCACCAGTTATAACCTCAGCCTGAAGAACTCGTCTACCAAGTGTTGTTATCCTTAATCTGGTTCCGTTACAAAGTCCTTGTTGTTGGTCAAGGTTACGTAAAAGCATTACCGGTAAGCCAACTTTTAGAACCAACTTGTGATTAGGCAAACCTGGAAAAAAAATATATATTTAATATATAATAAACAAATAACAATTGTAAAATAAAAAATTTTCAAACCTGATATTTGAAGATTATTAAGTACATCAGGAGAATATAAAAGTTCTTGAAAAGGATTTAAAGTCTCAGACGGACAGATACTGTCGGAACTAAGATATTCTTTTTGTTCACCTGGGAACAAAGCTGTCAATCTGTCATTTATTTCATGAACAATATCGTTTTTTGGAGCAAGAATTGCTCTTTCAGAGAAGTACGATTGATTGCCAAGTTGTTGAAGAAGTGATGGATAAACAAAGTCAATCAAACTTTGTATTGGATCAGATGAATCTGAAATTAACAGATCATTTGGTATCTTAATGTTTGCTTCTCCATCATTTGGATCTCCAACCGTTCCCTCACCAACTTGTAGTAGCCATTGAGCAAATTGTTCGGTTTCTTCAACATTTGACAATTCTGAACCAATTGCAAGTCTCATATTCTTTGTTAATCTTAAAAGCTTGCATTGTGACCATAACTTTGATGAAGTTAAAGATGCATTGACAATATCTTGTCTACTACCGTTTTGAACAACAGGTAATATCTGTCTGAAATCTCCCCCAAAACAACAACTTTACCACCAAAGGGAAGTTGTGAAGCTGAATTGGTACGTGTAGAGAAAATATCTTTCATTGTACGATCAAGGGCTTCAATTGCATGTTTATGTACCATTGGTGCTTCGTCCCAAATGATTAGCTTGGTTTTCTTTAGAAGATTTGCCTCATCACTATTTGGTGTTATATTGCAAATGGTATCTTCATTAATGATAATAGGGATATGAAATCTTGAATGTGCGGTTCTCCCTCTTGACATTAATAAAGATGCAATTCCACTTGAAGCAACGTTTAGAACGATTTCTCCTTTACTTCGAATTGATGAAGCAAGTGTCTTCCATAAAAAAGTCTTTCCTGTGCCACCAAATCCGTAGACAAAGAAAACCCCACCAGTGTTATTTTCCACTGCATTGGTAATTTCATCAAAGATGTGTTGTTGTTCTGAAGTCAATGACTGTTTTAGCATATTGAATTCATTAAGCAGAAGTTGTTTGTCAAATGATAACTCATCATTGATTAATCTGTTATCAATATTTGAAAATGCTTGTATTTGGAGAGGCATTGTTGGTCATTGATTTATATCTTTGTAATCAAGAGTTATTTCGACGTAAAAATTTTTCAATTTCCAAAAGAGTTAGACTTTTGATGACTTCTTCTGGAATGACTGTACCTGATAGAAGTAAATATTAAATTTTAGTAAAGTTATAATAAAATATAAATATAAATAAAAAAACGAATTTATGACAAAAGTTGTAATAAAATGATATTATTTGTAAATTAACTTTAGATTAAGTATAAACCTGGAAATCTTTTTTGCCTTTCGTATAATATATCTTCTCCAAGGAATTGCCATGTTTGTTCCCAAACATAATCAGGACGTGAAAGACTTTCAGATGTAAGAAGCGTTCCAAACAAATAACGGAGATAAGAAGCGCCAGAAGAAAAACTTGCTTCTTTAATTGCCTCAACATATTCAGTATCATCGTCTAAAAGTCCTCTTGCATAACATGCATCTCTGAAAGTTGGATACAGTTTACCGTTGACAGTTCGGATTTCTTCAAATGATTGGGGACCTTTAACAATGTTTAACAAAATTCGTAGAAAATAAGGTTCTCCCAAAGAAGGAGGCACTGAATATACTCTGCCAATTGTTGAGAAAGCTGACTTTCTTTCCTTCCAACATCTTTTTGGAATTTTCCATGTAAACTTAGTAGGAAACTCAGCATACGTTAACGTACGTGCAACTGAACTTTTTTGGTTCATAACCATCCATTGTAAGAAAATAGAAGAAGCGACACTACGCTTACTTAAAACATTGTCAACATCTTCATTTGCACCAAATACAATTTTTTGTTGATTTGGAAGATGAAACGGAAGTCTCATAACAGAAGGATACCTGTAATGGACATCAAAAGAAAAAATTCTCCAAGACGCTTCACAGGCCGATACATACCTTAGAAAAAAAAAACAAAATTTGTTAATGAAATTGAACTCTTAAAATTTCAAATCCTATTTGTTGTCGTTTTATTCGTAATGTAAATTAAAATGATACACATAATATTTATATATATATTTATCCGAAAATGATATAAATCAAGTTGTTTATGTATAATTGGGCTAAAACATATAATTGGGCTGAAACATATTTAAGTCCATATTTCTTAGTAGTAATGAAGTGAAAATTGAAGTTATAAGTAAGTGGGCCTGATAAACGATAGTGGGCCAGATAAACATATTATTTACTTAATTTGAATGAATCTGAATTTCCTAATTTAAGTTTATAATCTGAATTTTTAATCTTATAATGATTATTATTATGTGAATGAGGTATAAAGAAAGTAAAGTTTTTTATTTATTGTAATTGCTTAATAACTGTTTATAAAATAGAATGTAACAAAAATACAGTTATTTTAAATGGTATGGTTATTAAATTAGATAATATAATGATGACATACCTGCAATCATAGTATTCTTTTATTTCATTACGCTGGTTGCGGTTGGTGTGCGTCGTCTTCATCAGTTGTAAAGGCAAGTGATGCTCGATCAGGTCCTTTGTTTATATATTTGAACAAATACTTTATCGAAGCACCTTGGTTGCACCATTCTACGTTGATGTGAGCTTGATAACGCTTTAGAAGTCTTTTATTGTATGGTACAACGTATCTGTTATCTAATTCAACTCCTGACTTTGTTACTGTCAACCCATCATCGCGCCTTTTATAAACTGGAAAACCATTATCATCAACTGCTGTTTCAGGTTGTATTTTTTTTGGGAAGTCTTTTGAGCATTGCTTGTCAACCATGCAAGGCGATTTAAAATTAGCAGGTCCACAAGGTCCGTGGATCATGAACTCAGCCACCAAATCATAAAGCTCAGGGTCTTTTACTTTACATGGGATTTCAGCAGAAATAAAAGAATCAATTTGATCTGGAGTTATTACTTTATCACTCGCCTTTAAGAATAAGCAAATGTGTGCATGAGGCAATCCACGCTTTTGAAACTCAACAGTGTAAACAACTATAATCACAGAATAAATATTGTTAGTATATAGTATTGTAAAAAAACCAATGTTGAAAGTGTAAAATGTATTTGTAATTACCTGCATTTATAGCTCCAAAACATTCGTTTTCTTTTAAATCTTTTATAATTGCATTTAGTTTAAGTTTAAAGATTCTTGACAAGATATCTGGTCTATCTTGAGGTTGAATTGTCTTGTCTTGAAGAAACCTTTTAACCTCTGGCCATTTTGGGTTACAGGTTATCGTGATAAAGAAATCTGGATAACCGTACCATTTACACAATGCCATGGCATCTAAATAGTTTTGTTGCATGTAGCGTGCACCACCAGTAAATGAAGATGGTAAGACGATTCGTTTACCAGTTTTACTTAAATCAGCATCACCAGTTTTTGCAATTTTATACAAATTCTCATATGAGTCACATCTTAGATGTTTCTGTTGAGAAAGAATATATACCAGCCTTTCACTTTCAATCATGGTGTAAGAATCAACCAAAAACTGCTGAAACAATTTTCTTGCATTCAGAATTAGCGAATAACCTTCAGTTCGGTCTTGTATCCTATAAGCAAAGAATTCTCTCATGGTACATTTTGGTGGTATTTTCTTTGTTGTTATGATACCATCTCTATGAGGTATGTCAATTCTATAACCATCATCACCATAAGGAAAAAGAATTGGATACTGTAAAGCAAGGTAAGAAGGATGTAATTCGCTAATTCTTTGCAAACCTTCTGAGTGACTTTCAACAATAATGTCTCTGTTATGTGCAGCATCAGTGATGTCACCTACTATAAGAGCAGCAACTTCAGATGAAGTTGGTAAGTTATATGTTCGTCCATCTCTTTCTCTATTACAAATTAGTTTAAGTTTGAGAGAAACTTCTGGTTTTTGATGAATATGATCGCGGACCATTCTGTATGTTTTTACCAACTCATTTTCAGCATCTAACATGGTTTTTATTTTTTGTATAAGTTCAAGATCTAAGTTTTTATCAATCTTTGCTGACTTATTGTTTTGGTCCCTGTAAAATATGTAATGTAATTATTAAACGTAATTAAATTACAAATATAAAATACAAAATTGAAATATATAATAATATTGATACCTGAAAATTTGCTGCCTGTTAGAAATTTCATTTTCTGTGTCGTAAATGTAAAGTTGAGAGAATTTGGGAGTTGTTCCATCTTTTGGAAGTAGGCTACCAATGCTGTGACAATTTTGACCGCTTAATCTGTAAATGCATGGGGCCTTTCCCTTATTAAGTTTCTCATCAACTTTACCACCCATTGAAGTAAAAGAGAACATTGAGTTGAAACGTCTGATACTATTTAAGAAATATTTGCTTTTTGAATCCAACCCTTTAAATAACGATTGGTATTGAGGATTTGCATCTTTTAATACCGGAAGTACCACTTTTCCATATCCACAACATATTGAATAACTTTCTTTTTCCATTGTTTGTCTCTTGTTAGCGGCCTCTTTCTTCCACAACTTTGCTTCACACAATTCACATATAATAATTTGATCTCCATGGTCTAAATACTCTGTTTAAATTAAATGAATGAATGAATTTGAATTTATAATTACCACGAGATACTCCTTTTATTACTTCTTGAGCAAGCTGTTCACGATTCTGGTCAACACACTGAAGTTGGGATAATCTCTTTTTCTTTTTGTTAGCAAGAATTGTCTTTCTCAATTGACGCCTATGAGCAGGAGAATTAACATCTGTATGAAACAAATGTTTTTAGGTTATCAATTTTTATAAGATAACTGTTTTTATATTAGTAAGATTAATTGTAATAGTTTAAGTAAAATACCTGGAATTTTTTGTTGTGGTTGACAAATTTGTTGATTCATTTGAACAAATCTTTTCCGTTTTTTAATATCCATAATTGCTTTTCGCATTTGACGTTTATTAGCAGCAGCGTTAACTGTATTTTTTAGTATACATGTTATTTATATAAAAGAAAGTTTTACAGCAAAAAATAAGAAAAAAATACAATATTTACCTTGAACTTTTGGTGTTAAATTTTGTGATTGAGTAGTTTTGTTGAAGTAATTTTCTATAGAAACTGATGATCCACTTTGTGCAATGCTTTGTAAGAATTTTGTTTCTTTCTTATTATTAATAATCATCTTTCTAATTTTACGTCTATGAGCTGCATCGTTAACTGAAGATGCAAATGTTGAAAAATTCAGTTTGTGACAATACATATTATATAATGTAATTAGTAAATTTAAATTCAAAAATCACATAACATACCAGGGACAATTAATGAAACCGGAAGTGATGAAGACGTTCCCAAATTTTTTTGTAATAGTCTTCGTTGTTTTTTATTATCAAGAATCATCTTTCTAAGTTTACGTCTAGTAGCGCCATCAGTAGCTGAAAAGTACAAAAGTAAATACACTTTAATTAAAAAGGAAAATAAAGAAAAGTAAAAGTATATTAAAAAAGATAACAAATTACCTGTTAATGCATTTGACGTTGATATTACTTCTTTATTTTTTGAACGGTCTTTAACTCTTCTTTTTGTCATATCCTTTTGTATATAAGAATACTGAATAAAAAATTTAAATTTCTGTCAATTTAAAAGTATTTTTTTAAAAAAATTCGTCAATATATAAGTATTTTGTAAAATAATTTTTAAAGTATAAAATTTCATAACATATGAATTAATATACAATAATTTAGTATATTGAATATCAATTAAAGAACGTGAATTTGTACAAATATTACAAAATAATGTTATTAATTTCATGTACATAAAAAGTAAATATAATGATGTATGTATGGGATCTAAAGTATCAACAACAATTATCTTAACAATATTATATCCAGTTTATAATAGAAAACATATGAAGCTGAATATAGATGCAAAGATTATAGAATAATAGTGTTTTATCATATAAATCAGTGGAATACAATATTATTGTGTTTCACAATTGGATACATTGATTGGACTTGAGCTAAGTAGATACGAACACAGGTGAATTATCTATTGCTGAAACAGAATTGCTTAATCAGAAGTATGACTTTTATTTCGAATATTGTAACTTAGAACTAAAGAATGGAAAACCATGTGTTTTATTCATACAAATTATATTAAAAACATTACCTTGAGGTTGTTGCAAGTCTCCACCGTAGGTTTGATTAAGGTTTTAAACTTTGTACAATGTTTTATGTTTATTTTGAAAGAAAGATTTATATATATAAAAGTAATTTATGTAAGGTAACAAATATTTTATTCATTAATAAAGAAACTATTATATAAATGTTTATATACTAATTATGTAGATAATAACTTTGTAAAATATAATATTCATAATGCTAATTTAAAATATGTAATAGATATGTATGAAATTTTAAATTAGTTAAAAGATTAGACTTTCTAGAAGATATTGTTTGATAAATGACTATTACGAAAGATTTGGCAATAATAAGAATAAACAAACATATGTTTAAATTTGTTTCAACAACAATTCGTATTTTATAATGGATTGTGTTAATTTTTATTCCATTAAATAAGAATAATGGTAATCGTAAACCATCAGTTGTGTTTGTAATTGTGATAACCTTAATGTAGTTTGATTTTGTCAGGTTGTGGAAAGGTTAAACATTATTCATAACACAATTAACGTAAAACAGGTAAAGATAACTGAATTGGTAACTAAACGATGGCACCTTAGGTAAAACAAATTGAAATATGTATAGAAAATACAAATTAACAGAAAAAAAATTAAAAATAAACAAACATACAAAAAGTTATATTAACGATTAATCATTTTCTAATACATTGAAAAAAGACGACAAATGTTTTAATCCCCTTCATCATAGAAACCTTGCATACATATACGACAACTGTCGATAAACAAAACTTGGGAACATTCCAACGTCTAAAACCCAAACATATAAACATATATCTTGTTACTAAGGATGCGAAAATACCAACCTACCTTGCCTTTGGAAATACATAATATGATAAGGCATATCATTCTTTAAACCAAGCTTCTCCATTGTAGACTTCCATTCTCTTATAGCATATCTCATTTGACAACCAGAACGTTCAGAACGTATTTCCCGAATAACAGTTTTTCCATTTACACCTTCAACACGCAAGTTGTCAACATTCTGCAGATCACAATCTCTAGCAAACGGTATTGGAAAACGCTACAAAAATTTTATAAGAAACATTAAAATTTAATTTATAACTCAAAATTAGAAAGCAAACAACAAAAGTAAATATAATTTAACGGATAAGTTGCCTTAAGTAGTAAAAACTTACAAACTTATATGTCAGTTTTGTTATGACTTCATGATCAGGAGCAGAATATTCAGATATACTATCATCATCATCGCTCGAGTCACTTGAAACTTCAATTACTTCATCTGAAAGTTCGAAGTGAAGCTGAATATCTTCATTCCCTAAATTATGAGGGTCCACCCACTGTCCATCTTCGCGAAACAGATCTAAGTTGAATTCATAATCCTTCACTTTTTCAAACATAAGAAAATCGCCAATGCATAAATTCAGATCATTAGCAACAGTACTCCAACCATCAGTAAAAAAATATCCGATGTTAAAAAACTGTAGTTTTACAGTCCATTGAAACACATCTCCAAAATGTATGACAATCTGATGTGGCAACATAGTGTTGTTGAAATGATGCTCGATATAATCATCAGGCAAATTCTATATATTTAGAATGAAAAAAATAAAAATATTAGAAAGTTGAACAAATATAACATTATTAATAAAATTAATTAAAACTAAAGATTTACCATCTTTTTTGATGCAGGTATTATAAACCAAAAAGGGAATTTGTTGGATACATCTTTTGTTTGAACAGACTTTAAAAGGGTAAGTTTTAAAGTAACATGTTCAATCAATTCGAATACAACAAAATCCCATATTTTAATCCCAAGATCGTTGACTACTTTGTTCCATCCAGTTGTGATATGAAATGACCCAGATTTATGTTCAACTGTTGCAGGCCAATACATTTCATTATCCGTGATTATCATAACAGGACCTACAGGGAAGTGATGTTGCTCATGTAATAACTTGTAACTTGCAGGCAGCTTCTGTTAAAGATTTAAATCATCAAAAATGTTATTAATATGTTATAATAAAAATTTAAGTTTTGAATAAGATTGTAATGCATTAAAGTGTTGAATACCAAAGAGGACGCATTGTTCACAGGGATTGGGTTGAAGAAGCCTTTAATCATTTTTGTTATAGTTTGTTTTTATGTTCCTGTAAAACAAAATAATGAGGCAACATTTACATCAGAAAAGTTAGAGTCTTGAATAGAAAGTAATAAGGTACAGTTTGACTTCATTTTATGATGTTATATGAAAGATTATTATGTGCAGTTTTGGCTGCATTACATTGCCATTTTGAATACATATTATGTGCAGTTTATACTTAAAACATAATACTAATGTATTAATTTTTAATGAATGAAGAAAAATTAAACCTTAAGATACATTAAAAGTATTCATCATTGTACTAAAAGTTGAAAAGATATGTTCAAATAATTAACAGAACGTTCAGTTCTAATTGTTTTATTGGTTGATCACTTAATAGTAGTTAAGAGAAATAGTAACCACAAATTCAGTTTAAACTTACCAATTTATATACATAATAAATTCATCAAACATGCAGATTACTGTAATATTACCAATACAAAAGAAATATGTTGTCTTAAAATTGTATATAACTGGAGTTAATCATCATTAAGTAAAGAAGAAATAAAACCCTAAGTAAATAAAACAAATAATTAATCATCTAATGAATCATACAATTGAAGATACAGTTGAATATTAGATGAATCATGTATACAAATTATAAAACTAACTAACAATGTTAAAAAATACTAAATCAATTAAATATACAATGTATTTTACGATTGAAACCCTAAAATGCAAATTATAATTGTTAAACTTGTAAAAACGATAATAATACCTGATTGTTATATAATATGAGGATAATCTTAAAACAAAGATTGATAATCGGTATAATGTTGTTCAATTGAAGAAGCAATGGTGTTGATCATTCATATCAGCGAATAAGAAAAGAGGGAAGGGGTTTAGACAATTGATGATACAGACATGTCTTTTGACTTACATATTTTGTTGACTTAATTTGGGCCTTAGTAATAATGGGTTAATGAGTTAAAATTTTAAAGTTTTGGAAATAATGGCCCAAATTAAAATTCTACTGGACTTATTTCAATTTCAATTAGTAAAAAATGATGTAATCAAAATTCACAATACGTTATTTATACAACATTGATATGAATATACTGTTACTACAAAATCATAAGAAATATGCAAAAAAACTTTTAATTGAAAATCATAATAATAATAAAAAATACTTCAAAAGTGTTATTGAAAATAAGAAAAGTACTTGAAATAATCTCAAACTTGAAAACAAATGAAATAAAAATTAAAGGAACTAAAATAATCAACTATTTCTCTAAGTTGGGAATGAACAGATTCATCTTCTTATTCATGGTTCCATCTTCTTTTGCATTGACGTTCTTGCGTTTCTTAATAGTACTTGTTGCAGGGCCGTCAACTTGATAAACATCTTCAACAGGACGCTTTGAATTTCCAAATTCATCTACATCAAAACTTGTGTTCATTGTAGACATTTCACTTGCAGCTGCATTAGTTGAAGACATTGTATCCTGAAAACGTAAAAAATGGTTTTATTATGTAAAACTTATGGTATAAATGAAGGGATACATATTAATGATCTTTTCTTGTTACAAACTTGTTGGTTAACTTCTTCATCCTGAGCAACAGCATCTTCATTAATGTCTGCGACCTCAACATCAGCAGGTCCATTAACTAAGAATCTTCCTTGGACCTACAATAAAGAAGGACTAAATTGAAATTTAAATATTTGAATAAGTATAATTATTGAATAAAGCATAATATTTACCTCTTCCACATTCCACTTTTTGCAGATAGATTCAAGTAAACCTTCTTCTTTTGTTAACATTACTATTCCGTAGTGGGAATATGGATTATAAATGTTGTACGGAGTTACATTTATCAGAAAGGCATACTTTTTACCAAGAATTTCATCAAACTTCTTAGGGTATGAGGCTGGAACTTCATTGTTGTTAATCATCTACATTAGAGGAAAACAATTTTAATATACATAATGTAATTGTCATTCAATAATGATACAAAATAGTTTATAGTTAATAAAAATTTACCTCCTCTTCTTGTTGAACAAAATATCTTGCAGGTTTACAAAGAGCTTGCACGCTTCATAATCAAAAAGTGTCATCATTATAGTTCCACATCCATCATCTACCTTTAATGTTATCCTATACCTGTTTATCATATACTTTATTGGTAAATAAATAATTTTTGTAAATGTTAAACTATAATTAACAATTAAATTAAAGTATTAACTTTACCTTATTACTTCTTTAACCTCAACACCTTCACACTTCGGACTTGTGCATTTAAAAACTTCTTTTCCTGCAACCCTTAAATGACGTTTTTCATATGAAACTAATTTCCGTTCAACTTTCGATTTGCAGTAGTTACATCCTTTGTAATACCATTGAAAATTTGTTGGTATTTCAGTTATTTTGCCAACTATAATAACTTTTGTGTCCTGAAAATAAGTAAAAATTTAATTCATGTGTCATATATTAAATTATATTTCATTAAATATAAATAATTGTGTTATTAACAATACTTACCATACGGATAGTGGAAACAAATGGTGTTATGATAAAACGATAATTATTAAGAAACTGATCTTCAACATTTGAAATCATGTATGAACCAACAGTGCTGTTCGATGAATCTGATGATTCTTTATCAACAAATTTCTCAAGATACCTGTAATTTAGTATAAATTTAGTTACACAAAACTTTTGACTTATTGTAAATATTTAATTAAAACATTTTTAATGCTTACCGTTTTTTGAAAGATGATAATTCTTCAATATCTTCATTAATGAACAGCCTTGATCCTTCATAACTGTTTGTCACACTCATGTTACCTACATAATAAAAAATTAAATAATTAATATAGAATAATTCTTCAATATCTTCATTAATAAACACCCTTGATCCTTCATAACTGTTTGTCACACTCATGTTACATACATAATACAAAATTAAATAATTAATAAAGAATAAAATTGTATATATATTAAAAATGTATAACATTCGTTACCTTGGTGATTTTTAACAGTAGCAAATTGTACCAACAGAAAGACATGAGGATCACGGTCTGGATTAGACATGAAACTTGACAATGCTACTGCTTTGTCCTCCCACAAACTTCCGTCAATTTCAATTCCACTGTTGTTTTAATAAAAAGTAACATACAAAAGGTTATATAGAATTTATAAGTACATCAATTTTTATTAATCTGTAAGAAATTCTTACTCAAGGTTACGTAGTTTGAAGTTTATTTTTGGAGCCTTCATGCCATTCTTCTTGTCAACATAGTCTAAGTTGTAACACACTTTCACATACCCTATAAAGTCTGTATAATAATTAATTATATAACAATGTTTGTTATTAGAAATTACTTAATTATAAAATGAATATTTTAAAGACAATAAAATAACCATACCAGTTTTTGTATTATTCTTCAATATTTTCTGATTAAGAATCTTGAAAGAAAGAAAATCGAAAGCAAATTTAGGCCCTTCCCAGTTGTGGCATTTGATAATACTTGTTTTATCATTCAAAGAAATCTTCTTATCAAAATCAACATGTTGTTTAGTATTATCTTTAGAAATAAAAGGGTTGTTTATGTAAACTGTTTCATCAAGATGTAGCATACTATCAAATCTTTCCAACATTGTGTGCATGCAATTTGCATATATAAAGTCACCCTTCAAAATTAAATAAATAATTATTAGTCATATTATTTAATGAATAAATTATAATACATACATATTTTAATAAAGAAAATACAGTTTACCATCTCATCCATTAAGATCATGTCCAAACGAAAAGTTTTGTTCTCTGCCCCATTCATCTTTTTACGCCACAGATTTGCTACTCTGACCCTAAGAGTTGTGTTCCTTTTCCTTGCTTTAACATCATTGATGAAAACAATTGGGTTCGTTGCCATGATTTCACTATTTGTGAAAGTAAACAATCATAAATAATTATAAAGAAACATATAATTCAAACTGCTGCAACTTAACATAGCCAATGTTAACCAAAATAATGTTTATTAAATTATTGTTAAAAATAATTTATTAAAATATTGTTTGGCTGAATACATTAGTCGGCCAATGATGATACACAATAATCTAAATTTTTAATCAAATAAAACAGTAGTACAAAGTTAAAGATTTTTTCAAACACTAAAAACTTTGACTTTAGTTTTTTACAAAAAATATAACATTAAAGTTTATTCAAATATCTTTCTTTCGTAAGATATTTTGAAGATAAATATAAAATCTGTAAAAACTTGAATACTGTAATATTGAAGATAAAGATGAACCTGGTTTATGAAAGTATAAGCAGAAGAAGAGGATACTTTTAGAACGAATGATAGTTTGTTTGACAAAGCATGTATTTATAATATGTTTTCAATTAAGGTATAGTAGGTAAATTGGAAGCTATATCTTTTATTTAAGTTAAAATATAAAAAGATATGCATATCTTTTATAAACATAATATATCTCTTTTAGAAGTAATATTAAAATATTTTAAATTAAAACATATAAGAATATGTTTATCTTTAAATTATTTAAATAAAGAATTCGAAATATTTTTTCAAAAAAGACCTAATGTATATCCAACGAATTTTAAGTTATTCTAGAAAATTAGAAGAAACTTTCTAGAACTCAAGAATCCAAAGAGGCTTTATTTGTGTTTATGATGAAGGATTCATTCCTCAACCCGAACTAAATTCGCATCAATACAATGATGTGAAGTCGATGAAGCCATTTTAATAAAAACATCATTAAAAAGGCCCTTCAATTGAGACTGGAATGATCTTTTACACCTCTGTGAAGTGCAACATATAGATTTAGTCCTTTATTTGAGTTATAGATAATGAAAAAAGAATGCAAACATAAGTGAAAAATGTCAAATCTTAGAAAAAGAAATCTTTGACAATAAAACGACTAACATCATAAAAGCATTTTTTTTACAGAACATGGCAATCTGAGAATTCAACTAATTAGTAGCATATTAATCTTTGAAGTATAGATGTGTAATTTCACTATAATGTTTCGTAATAAAATTTTTTACCTAAATGAAGACAACATTCCAACATCTAATTTTTTTGACCAACACTACAGAAAAATGGTGTACCTGGTGATGGGAATAGTATTTGCTTAAGTGCAAAATGAAAGTAATTAACAATAAGGTTATCCTAACCCTATGACAAACAAATACTCATAAAAAGAATAGTTTATATTACAATGATACAATTTACAAATGATATAATTATATCTATCCACACATCATTCACTTTGTCTTTGTTATAATTAAAAATTTTGAGTATAAAATAATTTATTTCAAAATATCAACATACCTTCTTTTACCAAATGTATAACACGATTAGTTCCTCCATGTAGCAATTGAAGCATCTTCGTAACTTTCTTCATTGACAAATACCAAATCTGAGTTATTTTCTTCACTTATCGGGAATTAAATTCATTGTTACAGGTTCGCTGCTTTTAAATGTATCTTTCAAATTACTCATATTGCAAAACTCCACTTCGTTACCAAAATGTGATGGAAAGGAAAAAAAGGTAAAACCCTAATCGACATTTACAAAGTTACTGTTAATGTAGTTGTCAAAATTGAAAGAAATATTATCTTTACCATTGTTATTATCGAAAAGTAAAGTTAGAATGAAGTGTTTTTTGTCAAATATTGAAGCCCATTATCGACTACTAAATTTACGAACTGTTTTTTGTGAGATATTGAAGCCCAATGGAAATTACTTAATGGGCCGACAAATATGTTTTTATGGGTGAATTGTATTGTGTTACTCTTTTAAAACAAAAATTCATATGTTAATTTATTCTGTTGCTTTATTTTGAACATCAAAGAAGAATATTCAGAAAATTTTAAATGATATTCAATAAATAAATTTGTTATTAATAACGTAAATAAGCTATAAATTACACACTATCCAATTACTAACACATTGTAAATGAAAATAACATAATTGTAAACTGGAATTTGTTCATCTTATTAAGAATATGAAAAATAAAATAAATTTAAATGTCAACTGTCAAATATAAAACCAAACGAAAACAAAGCATTAAGGTTTTATTCACTTTAATTAAATTTCATTGTTATAATTAAAAATTTTGAGTATAAAATAATTTATTTCAAAATATCAACATACCTTCTTTTACCAAATGTATAACACGATTAGTTCCTCCATGTAGCAATTGAAGCATCTTCGTAACTTTCTTCATTGACAAATACCAAATCTGAGTTATTTTCTTCACTTTCGGGAATTAAATTCATTGTTACAGGTTTGCTGCTTTTAAATGTATCTTTCAAATTACTCATATTGCAAAACTTCCACTTCGTTACCAAAATGTGATGGAAAGGAAAAAAAGGTTAAAACCCTAATCGACATTTACAAAGTACTGTTAAGTAGTTGTCAAATTGAAAGAAATATTATCTTTACCATTGTTATTATCGAAAAGTAAAGTTAGAATGAAGTGTTTTTTGTCAAATATTGAAGCCCATTATCGACTACTAAATTTACGAACTGTTTTTTGTGAGATATTGAAGCCCAATGGAAATTACTTAATGGGCCGACAAATATGTTTTTATGGGTGAATTGTATTGTGTTACTCTTTTAAAACAAAAATTCATATGTTAATTTATTCTGTTGCTTTATTTTGAACATCAAAGAAGAATATTCAGAAAATTTTAAATGATATTCAATAAATAAATTTGTTATTAATAACGTAAATACCTATAAATTACACACTATCCAATTACTAACACATTGTAAATGAAAATAACATAATTGTAAACTGGAATTTGTTCATCTTATTAAGAATATGAAAAAAATAAATAAATTTAAATGTCAACTGTCAAATATAAAACCAAACGAAAACAAAGCATTAAGGTTAAAACATAATTATTTCTCAATTTTAGGAATCAAGAGTTTAAACTTCTTATTTGGTCCTTCATCTTCATTATTCAATATCTTTCTTTTGGTAGCTGCAATTGACGATGGACCTTCGACTTCATAAACATCATCTTCAGAATTGTCTAGATGTGATACATTTTCTTCAGCACAAATTTTCTTCAATTCAAAGACTTCACTCTGTTTTGGATTAGTTGAAGAGATGTTATCCTGACAATTTAAAAAACGTAACAAAGTTATAAAATATAAAAGTTGTTTTTCAAATATTATTTATTTATCAAAGACTATTGTAAGATACCTCTTCATTAGTATTTTTTAACTCCAAATTAGCATCTCCATCAATTAAGAATTTTGCTTGAACCTATAAAGAAAACATAAAACTTTATATGAATATCCATTAAAAGTATTATGTGTAAAATAAAATATTAACGTTACCTTTTCGACATCCCACTTTTTATTTATTTTTGAAAGCAAGATTTCATCATTTGTTAACATTGATATTCCAAACTGAGAATTTGGATGATCAATGTTATACGGAGTAACATTTATTATGAATGCAAACTTCTTCCCAATGAATTCATCAAACTATTTAGGATACGAAGGTGGAACTTGATCTTTGTATATCATCTACAAAAAAATAATTAAAATAAAAAATGTACGACAATTAATTATTTAAACATATTAAAAACATATATGTAATCTAAAATTAACCTCTTCTTCTTCATCAACAAAATCCTTAGCAGTTTTACCAAACATCTTAGCCGCTTCATAATCAAAAAAGGGTCATTGTTATAGTTCCAGATCCATCATCTACTTTTAAAGATATTCTGTACCTGTTGTACATAGCAAGTTATTTATAAATGAAATTTTTTTTATTACATATAATATAATATTGTGAAAAGTCAACATTACCTTATAACTTCTTTAATATCATCACCTCCTTCACAGCCAACATTTGTGCATTTAAATACTTCTTTTGCACCAATACTACCATCGTCTCTTTCATAAGAAACAATTTTTTTGTCAACTTTGGATCTGCAGTAACTACAACCTTTGTAATACCATTTAAGGGCCGTTCCAATTTGAGTTATTTTGCCAAGGATAATAACTTTGCATTCCTGAAAAATGTGTTAACAATTACAATTCATAATTGAATTTTACTGGTAATTAATTATTAATGAAGTATAATTTTAATATTACTTACAGTAAGGCGACTTGGAAGAGACACTATTGGTATGAAATCAGCATTGTTGAGAAACGCGTCTTCGACGTTTGAAATCATATATGAACCAGTTGTGCTATTTGATGATTGTGAAGATTCGTTTTGACCATATTTTTTAAGGTACCTATGATTTATAATGAAAAAAAAATTTTATTTACAAATAAGTTGTAAAGATTATAAATGTTAGTTGAAGTATGTAAATGTATATAAATTTGTTCAATACTTGTTCTTGAAACTGACTAATTCTTCAACATCTTCATTTATAAACACTCTTGAAGCCTCAAATCTGTTTTGGACGCTCATATTACCTAAACAAATATAAAATAAAATTAATATATTGTAAAAACGTAATTTATTATTGTTTATAATTTTCTTTTCTTACTTAAAAACATAATAATAAAATAGAATTATTGAATACCGTGGAAATTGTTAATAGCACCAAATTGTACCAAAAACAAACACATAAGGATCACGATCTTCTTTAGACATGTAGCTTGACAGGGCTACTGCTTTGTCCTCCACAAACTTGCATCAATTTCAACTCCACTATTATTTAAAAAAAGAATATTATATTAAACATTAAGTTATATAATATATAAGTTAATATGTGACAAATACTTACTCAAGGTTACGAAGCTTGAAGTTTATCTTAGGAGACTTTAAACCGTTTTTTCTTGCCAACATACCCTAAGTTGTAACAAACTTTAACACATCCTATGAAATCTGGAAAATAAATTTTTGTTAAATACTAATAATAAATGATTAGTAATTGAATTTAAACAAAAATTTGGTAACTTATAAAAAACCATACCAACTTTTGTAGCATGTTTCAAGCTTTTTTCATTAACAGTGTTGAAATTCACAAAATTGAAACCAAATTTAGGCCCATCCCAATCTAGACATTTTTCCATACTTGTTTTATCATTCAAAGACATTTTTAAATCATTATCACATATTGTTTATTATCATCTTTTGCAATAAATGGATTGGTTATGTAGATTTTTCCATCAACGTTTAGCATCTCCTGAAACTTATCCAAAAACCTATGATGGCAGTTTGCATAAATAAAAGATCCCTGTAGCAACAAAGGTTAAAAAGTTAGTAATCTTTTTAATTGACTGTAGTGGAATATACATATTTAAAAAAAAATTGTTACCTCTTGGTCCATTAAAATCATGTCAACTCGATAAGTTTGGTTTTCTGTACCATTCATCTTCAATCTCCATAAACTTGCAATTTTGACCTTAACAGTCATGTTACTCTTCCTTGCTTTAAGATTTTTGACTAACACCACTTGATTGGTTGCCATTGTATTGCTGTTTGCGAAACACAAATAAACTTTTCTTATCAATGTATTTTAAATTGAATTACAAAATATATTAAAACAATTAATAATAGAATAACGTATAAAATTTGTATTAAGTGTTTGCAACAAAAGTTGATATATTAATAAATAAAATAATATTTTACGTTGACAATTTTCATATAAGGAGTTAATGTAATATAAAATTTAAAACAAAATATGTATACTATCTGAATCATGGGTTAATGTTTTATTACATCTATTATATCATAATTTTAAATTTGTTTGTAAAAACAATATAAAAATTAACCATGATGAGAAACCTAGAAGTTTTACACGTGTATCTACAAAGTCCACGTATGCTAAGTGGAATCATGACATCAAGAATAAAAGCTTTGACCCCTGTCTAATCATGTGAAATACATTATTATATTAAAGACTAAAGACTTCAGAATTTATAATATACATCAAAAACACATTAGAACCTACCGAATAGATCCAAATCGAAAATAATTAATCTTTTAACATAACAGCTGCTTTAAATTAGATCGAAAAGGTAAAACCTGGAATCCTTTTTAATATTAAATTAACATATGTAGTTAACAAAGAAGAGAAGAAAAACTTAAATAACAATGAATGATAAAGTAATATTGAATTACAAAGATTCAGCTTACCTTTGTCTTCAATAAAGAAGGAGATGACTTTAACAATGAATGATTTTGTGTTTATGAAAGCATGTATTTATAATAGTGTTTCAATTAAGGCAAGGTACATAACTTGGAAAGAAATCTTGTATTTAAAATTATAAGATATACATAATCTTTTTTTAAAAATTTAAGACATGTATATCTTTTAATTTAAAAGGTCAATTTTAATATATCATTATTAATAATATTAAAACATAAAAATCAATATAATTTGAAGTTTTAAATATGAAGCTAAACATAAGATAATGTTCAATCAATTTATTTATTTCAAAAAGTATATAAATAAATAAGATAATACTTCTATTTACATTAAATATATAAAAATCAATATAATTTACAGTTTAAAATGTAAATATAAATGTAAAATAATGTTCAACCAATTTAACATAAAATAAATGAAAGTATATTCCAAGATAAGTCATCATATATAAATCTATCATATAATGATAATGTGTATCAAATATATTAAATAAACGTTAATTAATGTTTATATATTATCGGATACTAAACATTGATTTTGAAAGAAAATAGTAATTTAGGAAAATTATGAAACATGCCTTTCAACATTATTAATTTAAAACAAAAATTTTAAATATTTTTTTTTTTAAATTATAGTAGCAACTCAGATCTTAAATTTACATAGATTTGAGAATTTTAATTTCAAATATAAGACTTTATACAAAGTTTTTTTAAATTTTATGTTTAAAGTAAATACGATGCAATTCCAAATATGGCAATAACCAATTAATATTTCAAACAATTGAGATTTTATTAACTTACAATAAATTGAAATTTATGCTATTATAATTGTTTCGACCTCCAATCATGTATTCAATAAAAATCGTACATGTACAGTATCTAAAATTCTATAGACATATTTTAATTTACGTAATCTAATATCAAAGAAACATTCGTATTTTATCCAAACCACCAAACATTTTAAAATCATCATTTGTACATTAAAAACATTCATAAAATTATTGGCACTTATTGTTATAAAGCAACAATTTTTAGTAAAAAATTTTACATAATGCGAGTACTTATTTTTAGGTTTTCTACAAGTCATGATCGAGTATTTGATCTCACCATTCCGGAATCCTTCAACCATCAATGGCATTATGAAAGGCAATTCATAAAAAAAATTTATATAGTGCAACTACTTATACTTAGGCTTTCTACATGTGATGATCGACTATTTGATCACACCCTTCTGGAATCGTTCAACCATCAATGGCATGATGAAAGCAATTGACAATTCTACATTCATGAGGCTTTAATATAAGAAAACTACCAAATTTTAGTCACATATAACCAAACATAGTAATGTCAACATTTCTACATTAAAACACTTCATAACCTTCATAGTTTTAAAGTAACCACTTCATAATACCAACATACTACCAAGTTTTAGTGAAATATAGCTACCAAACATCGTTCACTTTCTGTTTTCTACCATATCAAACTTCATACTTCTAAACTAAGGATTTGAAAAGATCAACATACCTTCTTCTTTCAAATATGACACACGATAATTTTTTCCATTTTGTAATCCAAGCAACTTCATACATTTGCTCCATTCACAGATAGCAAATCTGATATCCTTCCTTGACTTCTCAACTCTTAATTTCTGCATTGAAGGTACTCCATTTTCAAATCTAACCTTCACTTCTTGCAAATTGTTAAGTTCATGATATCTACCAAAATCTGTTGGAAAACGCTGAAAAAACAAAATATAATTTAAAATATGAAAGCTAATAATATATTTAATGATAATCAATTTGTAATTAGTAAGTTAAGGGAATCTTACAAAACGATGTGTGATTTTTTTCACAAAAACTGCTTTACTGCATTCCCCCTTTTTTTCAACTTTTTTACTACTTTCAAGCTTTATCACTTCAATATCATCACCATCAATTGCGAATGCTTCAACTTCTTTCTGTTTTTTCAATGGTGTAGCATTCTCCTCTTCATCTTCTCTTTCATGAATCTTACCTTTCATCTTAATTTTATAATTAAATAAATAAATTATAAATTTCAATTCAATACTATACTCTAGTCCCATAATAAAGACATGCTAACTAATAACTTACTTTTTCACAGTTTTCAGGCATAACATAACTATCAAAAGGTAGTAGTCACACATAATCATAGTTTGTCATAATAAACCATCGTTACTTTAAATAATGATCATTTGCATTAAGTATGTTATCTTCCTACATGATTCAGATTTAAACTCATGTACATAATAAAACCATGCTATGCTTAAATAAGAGTATTTGCATTACGTATGTTATCTTACTACATGACTCACATTTAAAGTCAGGGACATATTAAAGCCATTTTCGTTTAAATAATAAGGTTTCCCATTAACTATGTTATCTTCCTTCATGAATCAGATACAAAGTCATGTATTGTTACTGTCATATAAAATCTTCATAACTAACATAACACTTGTGAATTAGCATCATCCTCAACAAAAAGAAATAAACCAAATCTATCTTAGCAAGTGCAAATAGCATTTAAACAAAAACATTTATAGGTAAAAGGTTGCAATCCATTTGCAAACATATAAAACAAAACTAATGAACTTAATAATCCTATACCTTACCTTTAGACATGTTCAATTATATCATTGTATCTATTTAAACCTAAACCTAATATGTATGCCTAAAACGTATCTAGTATTGCTACTGTCATATAAAATGCTCAAAATTAACATAACACTTGTCAATTGACAATTTACCTTATTACTTGTAGTAATCTTCATAACTCCAAAAATAAGGAACATGAAATTCCTTCTCAATTTTGCAAAATACTTTCCTTGCTTCACACCACAAACAAACAAGCTCACCAGATTCAATTTTAATGCCCTTTGCTCTTATACCTGTACAAATACAATAATAAATTCACAAAATTAAATACTAATCATAGTTAACATAACATTTTTAAAATATATATACTTTTAAAAGCTTACCCCAAATCATTTAATGCCAGAGCAACAGCACAAAAGTTAGGAATTCCACTTGTTAATCACCTATATATTGCATTGTGTAAAATATTATAATAGTATGCAAAACATTAATATAAATAAAATTATATTTATGTCCATATGATAAACCAATGTCATACATCTTGTGTGTCAACAACGCCAGTAAAGTCATTTGGAAACGCCAAAGCAGATAAAAACTAATCTTTTCAACTCACTTCTACTTCTATCAGAAGAAATAGTATTGGTTGAATTATGCTCTGTAATAAAAACAAATGAAA
>JAUTDX010003419.1:0-32415 GCA_030844895.1 Ambrosia x helenae | reverse complement strand
GGTAAAGATTGTTGTAATCAGCAGCGGTTAATAAACCAGATCCGTGTCCCCTAGCGATGGCTTCCATGTATCCTCCATAAATGTTGAAGGTCATTGCTTCGGATCCGTACATTTTGCCCGATTCAAATGATTTAATTTATTTCAATTGAATTAGAGTTGTGGTCGAAGAAGAATCCCTAACATTAAACCCTCAACGACAGGTTCTATAACAATTTCCGAGTCGTTGGTTCAGAAATAATAAACTTCATTACCAATCCACACAAACAGTGCCTCGTGTGTCGATCATATCCAGGTAAATTCCTTTGAGATGTGATATAAGGCATTATCTTATCCTCCCCCTCACCCACAATAGTGGAGTCCGAAAGAATCACCTAAAAAATGATCATCATCAGTAACAACAACAATGCATCAAATAAAAATTCAGGTATTTTTTTTTTTTGTAGATGGTTGCTTACGTGTCCTGTTCATACACTGGTGGGCTTTGTGACCCAAATCTAGATAACAATTGGGTACTAACAGATTAATGACTAAATACAATCAGAGTGTGGAAAAGTAACAAATACAACGATTCACGAATAAGATCTACAAATAATAACAAAAATAACCAAAAAAAATATTATTGGCGATATGAAAATACCTTCAGAAGAGATGACAGGTCTTGGACCGGAGAAGAAGATAACTTACAAACACAATTTAATTGTTATACTAACAGGTTAATAATGTGTCATAATAAAACCTAAAACCTTTCCTGCAATGGGTGGGTTAACATCCATTAATAACATACAATTATTATGACAATAATCTTCTTACATTATATACAAATGACCTCTTTGTTCACATTATCAGCGTCAAAACAAAGCTGCGCGCAGGAAATAATGGAAGCGTTCCGCAATAATCTTATGAGTTGGACCAGAAATCTGCAGCAGAATGAGGAAGAACAACAGGTTATGGAGATGTATACGATGCTGAATTCAACTGTTTTAAATGGTAATGGCGATAAGTGGAGATAAAAGCATACTAATGATAAAAGCATTTTACCAAAATGGATTATTTAAGCTAACTGCTTGCCAAGTTGGCATTGTAAGCAACCTGAAGACATTCCAAGCAACCTGCAATGCCAAAAGCTATAATTAGAAAGCAACATTCTAATAACATTCCAAGCAAAAAAACCTTACCTGGCAATTCTTTTCGTTCGACCCCAACAAAGAAATCCAAGAGCTGCTTGAATATGAATCACCCATTTCTGAAATATACTCACATAGATAACTAATAATCAGCAGCAGCAGAATTAGATATACATAATTACATTTTTCAAATAGGAAAGTTTATGCTACCATGATACCTAGGAAAAGTAAAAGATACTGTGTCACATTTTGCTTTATTACAGATTATATTGTATGAATAAAAGTGTGATCGTAATCAAAATCGGGGCCTAATTCCGAACCGTAAAAATCGACATTAATAATCATTCATTAAAAAATCAGAACCCCAAAAAAGGGATGAAATTGACGAACCTCGTCGGACTCCGAGAATGGACGGCGAGTGTTAACCATAACCGAAGGCAGATTCAAAGAAGGAATACCAAAAAAGAAAAACTAAAGAGTTCTCAATCCATACATCTACTCATACGGTGATAAAGAAATTTTAATGTAAAATGAACACCAAATAAAGAATAACAGTACCAATCTGGCCATTAACAAAGCGTTATGTCAACATCGTCATCCACAAACTCTGCCAATCATCAACAACACCTAGATTTTGATTACAGGCTCCATTGATCTGCACATACATGTCATGCATTCCAACTGCATGACCTGCACTTTTAAGTGGTTCATCGCGTAGGGTAGACATCGACATCATTGAGACTTCAAAGACAGATGGTCCATCCACTGGAACCATCCCTTCTAAGGCTTTGTAAACCTGCTGCTTCATGGCTTCCACCACAGGCTGCAAACAACAATTCAAAGAAAACATCAGTTTTCCGGTATCATCATTCTACATATCTGGACCATTTAAAATACATACCATCTAAAAGCACGGAGAGTTTATCGAGCGACAGAAAGTTTTGACCATAATCTGCTATTTCAGCCTACATAAAAAAACATGTTACTCATTTTCAATAAGAATGTGCCATTTTGATTTATTTTTTCCCATTTAAAAACATGAAATGAGGAACTTATGGAGCGCTGGAAGTAGTGCCTGATATAACAGGGGTAAACAAATTAGAAGAACCTAATCAAGTCAACCCACATAGAAACGTAAAACTGATTAACAAAATTAGTCAAAAATTAATAAACTAACTTATCGAATAATCAAGATCCATAAATAATTTCGCACAAAATTAACGAAGATGAAGTGAAATTAGTAAATGCACTTGTAGCTGCAACAAAAATCGAATCCAAACATCATTCATTCTTAGTATCTTTATTGGTCGATCGGTGGAACGAAACACTAAAATCCGGCAAATAGTGAGAGACGACCAGCATAGAAACGCTGCCTCCGGCAACAACCATATGTCCACGTCTCTTGGATGAAAGTCGACCAGATTGAAGGGAAGCTAAACAGATTTCAAAGAATAAACAGATCTCAACCTAATAATCAAATAAGAAAATCAAACCATAAAAAACATCAGTTGAACCATGAAATCAAACCATAAAACATCAATTGAACCCTAAAACCTAAATCGAAACTAAATCATAAACCCTAAAACATAAATAAAAAATCAAAACAATTAATAAAACTGAACAATAATACACGAAAACTAAAGAACAATCAAGATAAATAATTTAAATCAGACAAAAGAGATATATCAGACATTAAGCGACACAAAAATCAGGGAAAAACATGAAAAAAAAAACAAAGACATGAAGAACGATTGATTAATATACAATGGAAGAGATGAAACCTTGGAGAAGAGATGTTTCTGAATGTTGATCGTGGAATCGCCTCAAATCGCCTGCTTAGGGTTTCAACTTCGCGGCGACAAGAATGAAGGATTAGGTTAAAAAACTTGTTTTTTAGGCTTATATATTTTGTCTGGATTTTTGATTAAAAAAACGAAAATTTTATTAATTATCTAAAGGTGCCATGTGGCTTCACAAATGGAGGAGAGATAATTGCTAGGGGGGTAAATGATTGCCAGGTGTCCAAAATTGCTTCTAAATATTATATGTATAGATAGATTCATTTATTCGACCAACGCTATTCGACCAACGCTACAAACTCTGTTCCCCTGTCTACGTATTTTATTTAGAAGAAGATGTATCACTTCTAAACCTTATTATAAACATTAAACCCGACTTCGCAAGTCGATTTTCTATTTGTTTCACCCAAATGACCCAATTTGGAGTTGCCAAGTTGAGGGTGCTTGCTCCTTATTGTGTTCCCATACTTCTAAATCTTGTCTTATATTTTATAATAATTGAGTTAATTACTAAAACCGTCCATGTGGTTTAGGTCATTTTGCCAGTCCAGCTTAAAATCAAAATAATTGTATGAACACTCCCTCGAGTTTAACGAAATAGGCCAAAACAATCCAATTACTTAACGGGGTTAACTCAACCTCGTTAAGTTAGGGGGCAAAATTGTCCACCAATGTTAAAACTTAGAGTTAATTGCCAAAACCGTCTCTGTTCTCTTTATATGTCCCTGACTCGTTTTCCCTCCACAGCAGCTCCTTTCCCTCCATTAATCCTCCACAATAGCTCCTTTGTGATATTTTGAAATTCATTTGTTGAGCTGTTTTATTATGAGGAAATTTGTTTGTTTGATTTCAATTATTAGCTTAACAATAGTTCTCTAATTAATGTAACCGCAAAGTGATCTGTAATTCGATACAATTTGTGTAACCTAGCAGTTTATAGACTAGATATTGGTATTGATTTATATTTGAGATTTAATTCAGTTCATCTATGACTATTTGTAATTGTTGCCTAATCCGTTATGCTATAGCTTTGAAGAAATTGAACTAATGTAAATAATAATTGATTACTTATTTCAGTGTGAAGTTAAGATTTGATTTCTTTTCAGTTATTAACAACTTAAGAGTCTCCGAGGTTTCTTATTATAGACTAGATGGTTACATTTCTACGATTTATGAGAATAGTTTATAGCATAGCTTATGTTGAATTATGTAAAGAAATTAATGATAAATGATATTATTCTTATGGTACAAGAAAACCTCATATATCTTCTAATCTTAGAAATAATTATAATTCGATACAATATGTGTAACCTAGGAATTTCCGGATTAGGTACCGGTATTGATTTATATTTCTGCATATATGCTCTGGCTATATATTAGTGCAACTGTGCAGTTTTAAACTAGCACGAATGTGCATTTTTGGTAAATAGGCAATGTGTAGTTTTGGTCATTGGGCCATGCTTGCACAAATATGCAGTTTTGAACTTGATAAACCCAAATGGGTCATACAGCAACTGCACAAAGTGGTACATAGACAGTAGTTAAGTTAAAACAACCCAAATGGGTCATACAGAAGCAGAAGGGGCTCATGCATATGCACATTTGTGTAGGCTCATGCATGACCCATGACCCAATAGTAGATTTGTTTTATTTTGGCTTTTGCTGCTGACCCATGACCCATTTGCAAAACTACTGCACATTGCCTCTGTTATGATGTTTTCTATTAACTGCATATGCACATTTGTGCAGGCTCATGCATGACCCATTTTGGTTGATCAGTAGTGCATATGTGTGGATATTTGCTTTGGCAATATATATTAGTGCAGTGTTGACCCATTTAGTGCATATCTATGCATTTGTATCCGTCTGTGTGCAACGTGCAGTTTTGGTCAAATGTGCAGATGCACAACTGCCTATTCTTCAACTTGCAAATAGTTCATGGGTCAACTACACAAGTGGTAAATATGGAACAGTTGAATTGATCAACCCAAATGGGTTTCATTTGTTGAGCTGTTTATTATGAGGAAATTTGTTTGTTTGATTTCAATTATTAGCTTAACAATAGTTCTCTAATTAATATAACCGCAAAGTGATCTGTAATTCGATACAATTTGTGTAACCTAGCAGTTTATAGACTAGATATTGGTATTGATTTATATTTGAAATTTAATTCAGTTCATCTATGACTATTTGTAATTGTTGCCTATCCGTTATGCTATAGCTTTGAAGAAATTGAACTAATGCAAATAATAATTGATTACTTATTTCAGTGTGAAGTTAAGATTTGATTTCTTTTCAGTTATTAACAACTTAAGAGTCTCCGTGGTTATCTTATTATAGACTAGATGGTTACATTTCTACGATTTATGAGAATAGTTTATAGCATAGCTTATGTTGAATTATGTAAAGAAATTAATGATAAATATATTATTCTTATGGTACAAGAAAACCTCATATATCTTCTAATCTTAGAAATAATTATAATTCGATACAGTATGTGTAACCTAGGAATTTCCGGATTAGGTACCGGTATTGATTTATATTTCTGCATATATGCTCTGGCTATATATTAGTGCAACTGTGCAGTTTTAAACTTGCACGAATGTGCATTTTTGGTAAATAGGCAATGTGTAGTTGGTCATTGGGTCATGCTTGCACAAATATGCAGTTTTGAACTTGATAAACCCAAATGGGTCATACAGCAACTGCACAAAGTGGTACATAGACAGTAGTTAACTTAAAACAACCCAAATGGGTCATACAGAAGCAGAAGGGGCTCATGCATATGCACATTTGTGTAGGCTCATGCATGACCCATGACCCAATAGTAGATTTGTTTTATTTTGGCTTTTGCAGCTGACCCATGACCCATTTGCAAAACTACTGCACATTGCCTCTGTTATGATGTTTTCTATTAACTGCGTATGCACATTTGTGCATGCTCATGCATGACCCATTTTGGTGATCAGTAGTGCATATGTGTGGATATTTGCTTTGGCAATATATATTAGTGCAGTGGTTGACCCATTTAGTGCATATCTATGCATTTGTATCCGTCTGTGTGCAACGTGCAGTTTTTGGTCAAATGTGCAGATGCACAACTGCCTATTCTTCAACTTGCAAATGGTTCATGGGTCAACTACACAAGTGGTAAATATGCAACAGTTGAATTGATCAACCCAAATGGGTTATACGGTAGCAGCTAGCATACAGCATGAGCCTGCACAAAACTACTGCACATATGCATCTGCAACATTATCAGTACTCTATAATTGTTTTCATTCACACTACAATGTAAATCCAAGTCGAGAGTAGAGTTACGGGAACAACCGTACAGTACATTAATTGAAGCAATACATACATACCTAAGCCTTAAATCAGTACATTAATTGAAGCAATACATACATACCTAAACCCTAAATCAGAAGAAGCAGAAGATCACCTGCAGAAGAGGAGCTGTTGTAGAGGGGAAACAGAGTGGAGTTGAGGAAGAGAAGAGCAGGGATACGGGGAAGAGGAGAACATGGAAGGTTTTGGCAATTAACTAAGTTTTAACATAGATGGATAATTTTGCCCTGACTTAATGTGGTTGAGTTACCCCGTTAACGAAATGGACCGTTTTGGCCTATTTCGTCAAACTTGAGGAGTGTTCAAGCAATTATTTTGATTTTGGGCTGGACTGGCAAAATGGCCCAAACCACAGGGTCAATTTTGGTAATAGAAGTGTGTAAGAATGTTGTTTAAAGTATGGTTACTTTGAAGATGTGATGTAATGAAAAGATCATACGTAAAGTATAATCTTCGAGAGAGAGAATATAAGTGTGTAAGGTGTGATCTTTGATGGTGATCAGGTCCAAATTTATAAGCAAAGCATCTTCTATAAGAGGAATGACAACACTCTCTATCTAAGATTGCAACAAGAGACTTTTCACTTTAGCCTAATAGAGTCTTGTAACCTGCAGGTAAAAGCATGTGTTCTTCACAAGTGGTGGTTGTGGCCAGATGTAGAAAGTCAACTGAGAAAGTAGTGACAAGACATGTCACTAGCAGACATTTGTCATCTTTTGAGTCTTCTAAGCCTTTAACCTTTCAAGCAGTTTGTGTGTTATAATCAGTTTTTTAGGCTTAAGCTACCACACCATCAACAATGGTGGCGACATGGTGGTTTGGTGATGGTGATAATGGTGGCTTGCTGGTAGTGGTGGATGTGTTAGGTGTTGGTAGCTATGTTAGAGAGAGAAAGTAAAAAGTAAAAGTTATTATATAAATTTTGATTTATCTTGATGTTTATAATTATGTATTTTTTTATCAAATGGGTAATTTGGTCAAATCACATATAATTAACAAATACATAAACAAAGTTATCAAAATTGATGGAACTAGCAACAAAACGTAAACATAAAGGGCGGGCCAAGTTGGAAAAAAAGAAAAACGTTTGGATGTATATGGTAAAAATGCACAAATCTCAGAGACGATTTTGGGTAATATATGTAAATAAAGAGTAATATTCTCTTTTATAACTTTATATTACATTTGCCACCCTCTTAGTTAAATTAAATTAAAATTATTTGCCACCCTCTTAGTTTAAATTAAATTAAAATTAAAATTAAAAATTAAAATTAGAATGATGTGTAATTTGCTCTACTACCAAAAACTTGACTAAATTTGACCCCCCATCTTATTGCCTCTTCCTTCCTTCCTTATCTTGGTTGCAGGCAGAGGCTCGCTATTTTCTTCAATTGCTTTCACTCTTTCACTACCTTCTGCATAACTCCGCATCGTACGCTTACTCTCTCTCTCTCTCTCTCTCTCTCTCTCCCACCTTCATTTCATGATATTATAATCCTTTTGTTATTCTGTAATAATCTTTTACTTTGTACTGAATTGATTTTATGACAGTTTGTGAATCTTTTTTTGTTAATCTTTTGTGGGTTTGAAAGCTTTTTTTTTGGGTTTTACACCTATAAACTTCATTGCCATGGTATGCACACCAACTGTTTGTTAAAAAGTGTAGCTTAATGTTTTTACCGTGCATGCTCAAAGTGTTTACATGGGTGGTTTATAAATTTAATGGTTTTGTGAATAGTTATACCATTTTATGTTTTACTGTGTTAAGTATATAGCTAGGTGTAAACTGTTATTTTGTAAATTTATTCACATTTCAAAAAAAAAATTAAAATAAATAAATAAATAAAAATCACATTTTAATATGGACATGGATGGAATTTTCTATAATGTTTTGTTGTTAAGATGTTGTTGACCACCTGCAATTGTAACAGTTGACCACTTCTTCAGTAGGAAACATGTTTATTATGTGCACTTATGGGATTACTCGTCAAGAATAACAAGGAAATGAAAAGTTGTTTTGTTTTTCCTAGAGGTTTCTTATGTTTATTATTCATGGTGAGTAGTTTGTGTTACCGGTAATCAGTGTTGATTATGCGTTACTAGGAGATTGCGATGTGCTACACGTACCATTAAAAATCATTTACATATGGTGGTAATTGTTGGTCTTTTGGCTGCCACTACCACCTTGTTTAGAGGCGTTCAGTTAGAAACTAAGAATCGAGAAACTGCACCAAACTAAGTAAATGCATGGTATATTTCTATGTTTTTTACAGCCAAATATGTTGAAGCTAAAGTGTTTAATTTGGAACTGATTGTAATCAAATATGCACTTTTCTATGTATTGTCTGTTGATCGTTGCAAACAACAAGATCAATAAGTTGTAGCCTTATTATGAAATCCTGTTCATAATGTAGTGGATAATTTCAGTTTTCTTTAGATAATTAGATGCTAGTCTTGTATCATTGTTATTTTTTATGGTTTGTTGAGATAACGGTTGTTCTGCAACTTGCAACTTATGTAAATTTGAGTAACATTTGCACAAAGCATGACGTGGTTAGTTTGATTTCAGCAGATACATGGTAGAGAATGTTTTTTTCCTGTAGTTGTCTTATCAAGGGAGGTATGCAATCTGTATGTGAAATCTTGTGGATGTTAAGACCCGAAGTCTTACTTTCACCACATTTAGCTAGTAAAAAGGGCAGGAAAATATTATTAAGGAGATCGCTGACTGGGCGATGTATCCGAAACCCTTCACCGAGTTATTTTGGGTCGTGGATGGTGGACACATGGCTCCCCGGACATCCGTTGATTTCCGCTCAACCTAGAGGTATGTATCTATCTATTCATTGCGTATACAATCGCGTAAACAAAAAAAATTAATATTTAATATGTTTCTGAAAACTCAAATGCTTCCAGTGATTTGACAGATGAAGGAACCAAATCGGAAGACTCCGGAAGCGACTTTCTGGTCTCGAAACAGTTATTGGGTGATCTAGATTTTGAAGATGACTTTGGTTCTGATGATATATATGGACTATACAGCAGAAGTTACCAGCCTGTAGAGGAACCGTGGCTTCTAGAATCTTCTGAGCTTTTCGAAACTAATAGGAAAACAGATTCTTCAAGTTTTTTAAATAATATAAACTTAAAGCAAAATAGTTCAGAAAGAGAGTACCCCATTGAAGAGCCCTGGTTAGCTATTGAGGTCCCCAAGAACGATGAGGGTCCACAAAATACAGAAATACTCTCTGTCGATAAACCTTCTATTAATGAGCTTGAGGAATTCCAAAAGATTTGTTTCGTGATAGTGAGAATAGGGTAGGGTAGGTATGCAGGAAGTATGCGTGGATACGGTTATATTGATAACTCTTCTTTATGTACCTTGCAAAGGGTTGCGGTAACGGAAGATGAAAAATTGGTCGAAATATTACTAGAACCTATAAAAAATAATGTGCAATGTGATAGTGTATATATAGGAGTTGTTACAAAACTAGTTCCGCACATGGGTGGTGCATTTGTAAACATTGGGCACTCTAGGGCGTCTCTTGTGGAAATACGACATCATCTTGAGCCATTTATATTTCCTCCATTTTCTCATTATAAAGATCATAGATCAGAAGATGGGTCTTTGCTTGTTGAGCTTCTAGAACATCCTGCTAGAGTTAACGAGAAAAAGCACAAGTCGGAAGATGTGGAAATCATTGATAATATTAATGATGCCGATCAGAATAATGATGATGATTTTGGAGAGCATGATATAGATGATGAGTTTGATGTATCAGAAGATTTTGAAGGAAATGCCAATGGTGGTGTCATTAGTAGTCCTGTGTTGTATATTAATGGCAAGAGGAATATATTTCAACCAATTGGTAACTCTCATAATTCACATAGTCAAACCATGAATAACATTAACGTCGGCATGACAAATTTAAACGGTGCAGACTATCAACTTCAAGATAAGCAAGCTAGTTCAGATGAAAGTACGTGGTCCCAAGTTCAAAGAGGCACTAAAATAATTGTCCAAGTTGTCAAAGAGGGTCTGGGTACCAAAGGCCCAACATTGACAGCTTATCCAAAGTTAAGGAGTCGATTCTGGGTATGTCCTATTCTGAATATGCTTATGCTTAGAGGTGGCAATTCTGTTGTTTACTTTAAAATCAGTTTTAGGGTTGTATGCTGCATCCAATGGGTAAAGTTCAATTAGCTTAGTTTGAAATGAAACGGTTTAAACGATCAAGAGTGACCTGATGTGCTTGAGATGCTTATGACCTCTTAAATTTCTTTATTCAAAAGATTAGTCTGATCACATAATAATAAAGTTTTTTTTTTATATTATGCATTAGTTATTTATAAATTACAATGAAAAAGGAACTAAAAGATGTTGGACATTCAACTCTAGATGTATTAAAAATACGGAGATATGGTAACCATAAAGACCAACATACTTTCTCTTTTTGCATAAATAGGTCCTCAACTTAGTTTTAGTATCTTAAATCCACAAACTTGTTCAAAATAAACGTTGCAGTGAAATAAATGGTATATGTCGGATTGTCGGCTTAGATAACACAATCATCACATATGTTCCATTTATATGACTTTTTGCTGATATGGATGCCAATGCCGTGTATACTGTTTTTTCACTTCTAGAGTCATTAAACTTTGACTTCTTTAAATAAAATCCACATCATCTTACATGATCACTTGATCAAAAAGGTATATCATTTTTGCGCGCTTGGAAAGTTACCATATCAAATATTGCCTGATTTAAGGGGGTATCGAGTCATTCTGTTTTCAACACTCACACTTATATGCCTTTTAAACAAGCTAAATATACCAAAAATAGGTTGAAGGTTTTTTTTTTTTTTTTTTTTGTGCAAAATTAAAAATCATAATGACATTTTAAACAAGTTTAAGTATCAACCCATTTTGACCTTACTTTTATTTATTAAAATAGGAATTTTAAATAATGTGCAGGTTCTGATGACTCGTTGCAATAGAATTGGAATTTCGAAGAAAATATCTGGGGTGGAGAGAACTCGGTTGCGGGTCATAGCAAAGACTTTGCAGCCACCTGGGTTTGGTCTAACTGTAAGGACTGTTGCTGCTGGTCATACTTTGGAAGAACTGCAAAAGGATCTTGATGGCTTGCTTTCAATGTGGAAAACTATTACCGAACAAGCTACATCTGCAGCCCTTGCGGCTAATGAAGGTGTTGAAGGCGCAATTCCTGCTATGTTACATAGAGCAATGGGCCAAACACTCTCTGTTGTCCAAGATTATTTTAATCATAAGGTAATATTAGAAAAATAGTTGTTTCACGTCTGGTATTTAGGCCTCACTTTGAATATGTATTAATTATTTCAACGGGCTGTCTGCAGGTGAAGAAAATGGTTGTTGATTCTCCAAGGATATATCACGAGGTATCTCTTGGCTAAAGCATATCAAAACATTTTTGTGGTTATGCATTGTTGTTATACTTTTGTCACTCACTTGTGTGTATATTCATTTTACATTTTAAATAATTGGTGCTTAACTTTTTATAGCATTGTGTGTTTGTTTACAATGCTCCTTTTTCCTTCACTTTTTTGTCTCCTTCTGAATCTTTGTCTCTATTCAGGTTACAAATTATCTTCAGGATATAGCTCCTGATCTGTGCAATCGCGTTGAGTTGTACAACAAAAAGAATCCACTTTTTGATGAGTATAACATTGAAGAAGAACTGAACAACATGCTAAGTAAAAGGTGAGAAGTAACACACTTCTCTGATTATTGTCATATTTTAGGACTTATTGTCGATGCATTTCTTGTGTGGAAAAACTAAAATTATCAGGCAAGTACCTTGTAACAAGCCTGCTGTAAGTTCGGCGTAAGTACATAAAAATATAGAAAAGTTAAACCTAGGAATATCCTTGTTCTCCTTGCACTCCAAACTCTCAGATCTTCAAGAAGTTTAAAGGAAGGGTATATATGTCATAAATTTAAAAATTGAATTATTTGATATAATGATTTTTTTGTTGGGCAAATATGGTATTATATCAAGTTTTGAGGGGGCATATGAAATTGTCCCTTAATTTGTTATGTTATAATCCTATACATTAGCAGTTACCTAAATACTGTTTTTTTTTTCCATCTAATTTGTATTTCTGCAATATTTATTGGAGTTATATACGTGTTTTGTAATGTAGAGTTGCACTCTCTAATGGAGGTTATCTAGTAATTGAACAAACGGAGGCTTTGGTTTCCATTGATGTGAATGGAGGACAATGCATGCTTGGTCATGGAACTTCTCAGGAGAAAGCCATCCTTGAAGTTAATCTTGCAGCTGCGAAACAAGTATGTATGTGTATCATTTAGTTCATTTTAAATATGTGTGTCGATATTACAATTCTGATTCTCTAATTGAGTTGTATAAATACGTAATCATGACAAAAGTTGGCAGCTTTTAGGCTTCGTGCTTATACATTGTGATATTATAATTTATGAAGTAAATATACGCATTTCTCTCTTAAAAAATGATGAAAATGCTGATGATTGAAGAGTTCAAACTATTTTCAGTGATTAATTGTAAATTGTAATTTGATTTTTAACCTGAATATTCGTTTTTCCCCTCACTTAAAATACTTAATATTGATTTTCCATGGATTTCAGATTGCTAGGGAATTACGATTAAGAGATATTGGTGGGATTATTGTAGTCGATTTCATTGATATGTCAGATGATTGTAAGTCTCTCTCTCTCTCTCTCTATGTGTGTGTGTGTGTGTGTGTTATTAACTTATTATGTTAAGAAACGGTCATACAAGAAAGATTTGTTCTGTATCAACATTAAATCATGGGTACAATTGTCTTTGTGAATATTGTTCAGTAAATAAGAGATTGGTCTATGAAGAGGTCAAACGTGCAGTTGAGAGGGACCGCTCATTGGTCAAAGTCTCTGAACTTTCAAGGCATGGGCTAATGGAGATCACGAGAAAAAGGGTATGGCCTTTTTTTCTGGACTGATTTATGTAGCTCTTGTTTATATTCATAAAAAATTTATAAATCAAAAACAGTATTTCATTTCATTAATTAATAAAGTAGTAATTTTTGTAGCACTAATAACTCTTTGCACTCTTGACCAGGTGCGACCTAGTGTGACATTTATGATCAGTGAACCGTGCTCTTGTTGTCATGCTACTGGGAGAGTCGAAGCTTTGGAAACCTCATTTTCAAAAATCGAGCGTGAGATTTGTCGATTGCTTGTGAGTAATGCTTTTGCTTTATTTACCAACGCGGCTCAAATCCGATATAAAAACAAAAAATAGTTGATCAATAAGGATGATTATTCATACGATTTTCACTCGTGTTAGGCACAGATAGAGAAACAGATCCTGGAAAGCCTGATACATGGCCAAAATTCGTTCTAATGGTTGATCGATATATGGGTAGTTACCTAACTTCTGGAAAGAGGACAAGACTAGCTATCCTGAGTAGTTCTCTTAGAGTATGGATTTTGCTCAAGGTAATGGGTCGATTTGGGTCGTTTTTTTATTTTTAATCTTAAACGGGTCAAATTAAACAAATCAGCTAAAAAATGACTTTAATACATCAGGTCGCAAGAAATTTCACTAGGGGTGCATTTGAGTTAAAGCCACTAGCAGATTTCAAGGATGATAGAGATGAAGATGAAATTAAAAGACGGCCACCAATGCAGCCGCCAAAGAAGACCGCCAGAGATACGCCTCCATTGCAGCCGTCAAAGAAGACCGCCAGAGACACGCCTAGACGGAAAGTCACCATCTTTCCCATCAATAAGTGGAAGACGGGCGGCGGGTGGTAGATGAACAGGTGATATTTGGAAATTTCATCAGCTACTTTACTGCTCATTTTAAAAGATCCAAAGTGAGAAATGTTTATTTTTTTAGTATTATTTAGTAGTGACAAATAACAGAATTTTGTAGATGGTCAAAGATGCCATCCACTTTTGTTTTAATAATTCAGTATCTAAATTATTTTTTTGGGTTATAACATAGAATGTCAGAATTTTGTAAACAGTATATATCCATCATATGATTCCGACAAGTATTTGGAGTTTTTTATATATGTTGTTCTTGGTAGGTATAGTTCACAAACAAGCAAATATCCAGTCTAATGACACTATATCTAGTGTTCTATTCATGTTAGAAATGTTTAATTTTGATTATATCACTGATTCAAACGCATTCTTGTATAAGATTTCTAGTGAAGTTTGTTAAATTATTGTTGGTTTCTATGAAAAAGGGTTTTTAGCATCATATATATGGTTCACAATTGATTAGGGTTTGGGCGATAACTTAAGTGCTAAGGTGATTATAAATCACTGTCCTAATTAAAAGAGTGTTCTTCTTAAAGCATGCATCAAAACTCCCTTAAATATTTGAATCTTCTTTGTTTTGGTTATATGACCCGACCCGACCCGACCTATCTATTAATCATGTTAAATCAAAATAATGACCTGGGGACACAATTTCTTGAAATTGATATTGCGTACTGGATGATTTGTTAAATGGAAATATACGATTTATATGACCCGACAACTAGCTGATCATTTCTAATGTATTAGGCGAATTTCCTAGCACTCGTGACAAGGCTCCTTTGTTTTAGGGGAATTGATTATTCCTTAGGAGAATAAGAGACCTTAGATCCAAGTGAATATAGGAATTTGATTATTTGTGTGCTAGGTTGAAATTGTAAATGTATATATTTTACACACTTAACATATGTAAGATGAAGGCTTCACTCTGTTGTGTTTCTATGTTATTATGCATCACACCAGTATTTTAATGTTACATTACAATACTACAATTACTACATTAAATGAATGCAATATTTTTAAAGTATTTGGAAAACTAAGAGTCTAAGACTTAGCTTCACAAGGTCTAATTATTCCAGTAAATGCATAGTAAAAATAATTTTTAATAAATAACTTTCTAAAATATCCTTCTATATACATTATTCTAAATCTAAAGCATCTGTATTCTTTCTCATAGTTTTAACAGACCCAGTTTACTAAACTAAAAGATCAACAAACCTGATGCCATTTTCATGCCTAAGAGAAGAGCGGTATATGACAATCGATCAGAATATCATGCGAACAAAATGAAAATAAAATAATTAAAAAAGCGAGAAAACAAATTGAACCCAGAGGCCAAACCTAATGCCGATATATATTTCAATTTTTTCTCTCAATTAAACACAAAAATCAAAATCAAACAATAATGCGGTCAGACACTAATTAATATTAGCACAACATAACCTTGTTTGCAAAACTCGGTATATGAACACAAGCAATAAGTTCAGCAACAACATCTACACGATATGACATCTAAACATGTATATGGTACCGACATCTGCTCTAGCTCATGTGCACTTGGTAGTGGTTCCAGTGCGTGTACGCTTGTTCTTGCAAAGCAAAAGTTGTATAAATTTCTGCAAGCGCCTTTACTGAATGGATACACTCTTTCTGGGATATTTCTGCACATTAATACAAGCGTTAAGTGTTTGGATTTGTGTTTAAAAAAACCGATCATCTGTGTGGTTATATTTTGTACTCAGTTGTGCACAGTAGCGGATCCAGAAATTTTGTGAGGGGGGCAAGAGGCAGATCAGGTCAAAACATCAAATAAGATAGATCAACTGATGTAACCAATCACAGACTTCAATCAAATGATGATAAAAGTTGGGGCACCCCTTATCTATTTACACACACACACACAGTGTCCTTCAATACATAAAGAATTTGTAGCGGAAAACTGCAAGAACCACATAGATGAGTTCAGTGTATAGACAGTTGAAGTTTCTATCAATGTCTGACCCTTTATGTAAGTATCTAGTATGTATCATTGTCTGATCAAAGTTTAGATGGTGTTAAAATAATAGCCATTTTAAGAGTACTTTTGTTTAGAAAAGGAAATTTCGACTTATTTTTTTGTGGTTAAATAAAAAAGTTCAGCTAAAAAGAAAACAGATCAAACGAGTTAAAAGTCGCCCATTGTGTATTTTTAATGCATTAAACCTCCTAATAATTTTATTAAAAAAAAAAAAAAAAACTAGTACCACTGAAGTGTATATTTTTGGGAATCAAATATTGACACATTTATATAAAGCTCAGAAAAGGAAACAGGTTCTCGGTCAACCCAACCCGACAAGCACCAAAAATTACCCGATTTGAACCCAATGATCCGATCAACCCCTCTATTTTGCCACCTGTTGTTTCATTACATATGCATGCAACTAAGTACATTTGTAACCACTTTGTGCAAGTTGCAACCATGTTTTTTTTTATTGATAGCAACTATTTTTCATCAATGTGATGTCAAAGTTAATACATGATTGTATATATTGGTAACAAATCCACTTATTTTTATACGTTCGTAACTGAAACGTGGTGGCATTTTAAATTATTTGCTCATTTTCACTAATATCATCTTTGTTGGCAAATCACTCAAAGTTTGTAGGTAGTGTGTAATAAGATTAATAGAAATATGGCAAAGAAATTATATGATTAATCAACTAACCTCATATATGGTATTCTCCGGCGTCTCACAAGCTCATATGTGGTTTGATTTGTCACAACTAGATAGCTGAAAAGATAGACAAAGAGCAAACTCAAGCAGATGGCTTTACCTAGACAAGTACTAATAATAACAACAATATATCGGCACACATTCAAGACAGAACCAAATTTATGTAGAGAACCATGAGAACCGCAATAAAGCACTTGCATGTGGTGCTAATCAAATAACATAGGCAGTTATGCAGTTTCATAACCACCTTATGTATATGTATATAACATTTAAAGCAGTAGGGGTCAGGGGTTTATGCGGTTCTCTCAGTTCTCTTCTTAAAAAATTAGTTCTGTATTGAACGTTCTTCTATATATGTGTGTGCATTTATATTGTATTGAAAATGACACAGATGAATGTTAATAAAGCAATTTCATGAACAAAAACTCACCTATGGAATAGAAGAAGAAGGAGAAGAAATATCAACGCAATCGACAATATAGATAGCAGGATAATCATGATTACATCGACCAACCTGAATGAAATGAAAAAAAAAAAAAAATCTTATCATCCAACCTTAATATTATTGAAAAAACAAGATGGAAATGAGTATACAACATTGCATAACAAATATCGATATCTTTTACAAGCTTTTCACTTTTCCGTCCTTACTCTTTTCAAGTAATAAGGAGGGTCAAAAAGGGAAACATACCAAGCTTTGTCAAATGATGCTTGTAGGTACTCGATATACAAAATGCCAGTCCAAATACATAACGCTGTTTCCTCAAGAATGTACCACCTATCAAGCAAATCAAAGACGAACATAATTTAGAAAATAGAATTTATAATAAAAAAATTAAAGTACAAAAGACATACAAATAAAGAGAAATCATCAATAATAAATACTAATCACGCACCAAAATCGACAATGGTTTCCCTGGCCAATACATGTTCCCAGCCAAACACAATGGTGATCAAACTGAAGAACACATCGGTCACAATCATGGCAATGCTTGGCTCTTGGAGGCTGTAATAAAGTTATCAATGAGTATTCATATTTAACATGAAATGTGTTATCCCTATTTTAACATGAACTCGGTTAAACATAATGAGATGAACAACCACCTTTCTAAACTACATTATACACGTATCAATGAAATTATATATTGTAGATGTCATTCTTAACTTGGTAACTTAGCAAAGAAAGTTTAGAGGAGATCAATCGTTTATGCTGCCAAGCGTTTCAATTTATGACCTTACTTGGTAACCTATTAAACCAAAGGCAAATTTAGGTCATTTTTCATCTAACTTCCATAACGGTTAGAAATTTTTGTAAGTTTTCAGTTGAGATCTCGACAAAATCAAGTAGGCCGTACAAAAGTAATATAACACAAAAAGGTACCTGCACAACATGACAGTAAGTGCAGGTGTATGTCCTGAAACAAAGTAGAAAACAGAAGCGGTTAGTAAATAGCCAAAATTTTCAATCGTTTTAAATTTGTCCAACAACTTAGTGGCTGAAACTAGCACAAACAAAAGCAGACCGATACTTGGGTGGCTCATAATATGAGTTTAAAAAGCACGCCTAGGCGCATGCTCTACATAAAGCGCCACCTGAGGCGAGTTTTTTTGGCAAAAAAAAAAGGTGACCCTGAGGCGCGCGCTTCATGTGTTTATTGGTTGAAAAAGCGCCTAGGCGCAAGGCACCTAAGGCGAAGCTCTCAGCACTTTGGACTACACAAGGCGGCGAGTTTTTCATGAAGCGAACCTGAGGCGCGCTGATAAGACCCGATAGAAGTCGGATGATTAAATTTACTGAAAAAACTTATTATAAGATGACGATGATAGACCCAACTCGAGATGGGGAATCTCCTAAACTTGACTGAACAAGATAATTAAAACGAACACTATTTGCTAATATAAACAATATGCAAATATTAATAGGATTAGAATAAACCAACTACCCCATTGATTTTGGCACACTACTTGCTCCTAAAACTGTTCCCCCAAAACCCATTCCCGCTAATAATTAAATGGGTCAAATACCCCACTGCCCACTGGAGCTGCCAACGAGACGCAGGTCGACCCTCAGGTTTGTATCACACACCTTGTTGGAAAAAACTTGACTATGAGACGCGCGCCTCATATATTTCCAGCAATTTTGTGCAGCAGCTTGTTGTACAACATGATTTTCAGGTTGTAAATGTATGTAATTATAATATTAAAACATATGTAAAGCTTTTTTGTATCTAAATATTTGGTAAAGGATGCTAGAAACCTATAGAAAATATATAAAAAAATAATAATAATCAATTGCGGCTCAGGTACGAAAAGTGGTTCAAGACCTTGTCGCTTTTGTTCGCTTCTCGCTTTTTACAACCAATTGAATTTCCCATATTGCAGCAGGTTGTACAACATGTTTTCAGGTTGTACATGTATGTAATTTTAACATTAAAACATATGTATAAAGCTTATGGGTGTTGAATATTAGGTAACTGATGCTAGAAACCTCTAGAAAATATATAAAAATTTATATAATTATTAGCACCTCGGGTACAATAAGTGGTGTATAGTATAACCATTTAAAACCAAGCTTATAATGCTATTTTGTTATTTGGCTGGCCTTAATGTAACCTTTCAAATACTTGTGTGGCTAATTGTATAGTGTATGTGTATACACTATGCCAATTAACAGCAAGCCTCGTCTCACTATTTTTTTAAGGAAAATATGGGAAAAAGGCATTTTATGGGAAACCTCAAAGCCTAGACAATAAAACCTAAATGTAAAAGATCGACATTGTAGCATATACCAAATGCACACAATAAAACATCATTGTAGCATTCGGATTTCAGATGGTACAATGTCATGCACTAACATGGTTAAAAAAAACGGGTGAGACGTACGCCTTCAAGGCGCATCTGTAAGAAAATGAATCTGAGGCGGCGCCTCGGGGTGCTATTTTGTACGTGCGCCTCATAGAGTTGCGGTAACAAAAATTGCACCTTAGGTGCGCCTCAGGGGTTTTTTATGTTTATTTTTTATGTTTTGGACTTTTTGTGTCAATTTCAAGCGTTCCATGTCTTTTTAGTGTGTGTTTTTGATGAATATGAGGATGAAATTAGTTAGTATTTCATTTTTTATAAGATATATAATATTTATATTTATTTTTTAATTCCGCCTCGGTTCGCCTTGAGGCGTACGCCTTGTGAGGCTAAGGGAAAACGCCTCGAGGCACGATTCTGTACTTTTAAACCTTGTGCACTAATACATAAAAACATAAGCAATTGCACAAAATGAAATGCATAACATAATAATATAACAAGCAACTACCTGGCAGACGTTGCAGGTTGACCAGGAGGAGCAGGCGGGTACATGTCCATCACCATCTTTGTCCAATTCATTGGGTTATTCCCTAAAAGATTTTCTCCCAACCGGTTTCTGTCTATAGTCACAACTACATTGCCATTTTTACTTGAAGCAGGTTGTCTTTGCTTGATCATTCACACCAATATACAAATACATTATCATGTGTTTCCTTACAACATAACTAATTCACCGTTGGAAAATACAAAACTATGAACATAAAACTAATGCTGAAATAAGTGCTTACTTTGATACTTCTGAGGCCCGTAACGAGGCCTCTGTCTTAGCAAATTCTCTCATTGCATCAACCACATACCTACGCAGGCGTAAAGCTGTTATACACAACACTCATGACTATACATTTTTTAAAAATAGAACATAAACATATCATCACCTACCCTGGAGAAGAACCAGAGGTAAAGAAATACTGAACTAATGTAACAACAACCAACAACAAATAGATCGACGTGTACCTGCCAAAACATAGCTTTAGAGCAACTCACTAAAAGACAATCACACACATAACTGTAAACATGTTAATGTACACAATTAGACTCAAATTAATTAGGCCCTAAATGCAACCGCCTTGGGCTGACAATTCCTGACCTGTTTATGACACGATTAAACTTGTTTAATATAAAGCACACTATGTAACTTTATATTTCTTTGTAAGAGTATAAGGAGTGGAGGGGGGGGGGGGGGGGGGGGGATGAAGCGCCATGTGGCACTTTGTGGGGCCTACGTGTGAAAGGTGAAAATTGTGGTGAGTGGATTGGGGGGGGGGGGGGGGGGGCGCCCAAACCCTTCCCGCCCCCTTCCACGCCCTACCGGGGCGGTGTTCCCGCCCGTGAAGAGTTTCCCCGCCCCCCTTTCCCGCCCCACTCCTTACAGTCTAAGGTAACAGTCTAAGGTAATTAAAATTAGTAGGCTAGACTCCATCATTTCTTCTTATTGGCACATAAAACATATAAAAAAAATTAGTTAAACAAGTCGTTTTCATGTTTGATACTTGTATTAATCTCGTCATCTCTAACCTGTTTAACACGATTATACCTGTTTTGCCTTACAATATACAACAAGTTTACTTCCAAGCCCTAAAGCACTAAACAACTTATATTCAAACACTAATTAATTAAAATCCCACTTAGGTTACATGACAGTATACAAGTATATGCCAGTAAAAAAAAAACATCATCTACTTACAAAGGCTGGTTTTTTGACCTCTGTCTAAAATCTTGATCAAAGATAAAAATAAAGCCAACAAAGATAAGATGCAGCATGACCAAAGCCAATCTCAAACACAAGGTAGATCTTCTAACTGCACCCACAAACAAAAAGAACCGAATTTAATCATACCCAGTTGAGTAAAGACACAAGAGAAGTGAATAACAATATTAATATTATTACCGGGATCAGAGAGGCAGGGGAAGAGGGTGGAGAAACGGTCAGAGAAACGGTCAGATGTGTCACGTGAAGGAACACAACAACCCATCATCGTCATTAGAGTAAACCCAAGAAAGGTTATGTTATGATGGGTGCATATGATATGAGGGAGTGTGTAGCAGCTGGGATTGTAGGAGGTGGGAATGGTGGTGATGATGATGCAGAGGTCAAGATTGGAGGGGGTGGTGATGATGATGCAGAGGTCAAGATTGGAGGGGGGTGGTGATGGGATAATTGCAAATTGGTGCTTAAATGTGTGATTGTTTTGCAAAACTACCCCCTAATGGACCACTTTGTACTTGTGGAAAGTAGATTTGGTATTTTGGATTTGGATTTTAATGGTCCAAACAAATATAATATTTCAATCCTAGTAATCTCCCTAATACCTTTTAACATATTGGTCATCAATAGACTTAAACTAAATGAGGCCTAATTCTGTTAGTATATGAATAAGATGATGTGGATGATGACATGTTAAAAAAATTCACATTTGACATCCACAGCACCATGGCCATCACCACCACACCCTCTCTTATCATCATTGCACCACCAGCACCACCATGACACCAACGTCACCACATGCCACACCAACTCCCACCGCCACCACCATCGTCTTTCTCCAAACCTGCAAATCCAAACCCCCTAACTTGCAAACCCTAGAACCTGCAAAACCCAAAACTTGCAAATCGTCACCTACACCGGCAAATTAATGTTTTCCATTTTGGACGGACGACAATCTCCGACTACTCATGAAGTTTTTTAAAGGGTTGTTCTTTTCGTCACCATCACCTGAAAATCGTGAGAGGTGACGATATGGAAGACCCACCGTTGGTCGTGGGTATGGTGACCGATGAAGACGATGATGTTGGTGGACCACGAGGAGGGTGGTTGGCGAACGACGAAGAAGGTGAGGAAAGTGATAGCAAAGCTGCGGTGGGTGGTGGTCGTGGTGGTGGATCGAAGATGGTTGTGGTGTCGATTTTGGTAGATGTGGTCGACAATGATGGGTCTAGTATTTGAATTTAGGACTGAAAAAACCATGTTTGTTATTAATTATTTAACAAAAATGCCACGTCATTCGCCACGCATTATCATTTTTGAAACACAAACAAAGCATCACACTAACAGAGTTAGGCCTCAGTTAGTTTGGATTCGTTTTGTTGCGCCATAACACTGTTACATCATCCGCAATCCTCCTACCATCTCCTACTAATACCCCAATATACTCATGAGATAAATCAGCATCATCTTTCGATCGTGAAGGCCTGTGAATAATCCTTCCGAACACTTCTGCAATACTATCAATGACGAACCATGTAATAGTTGAGTCGGTAGCCCTTTGATCTTGATCCAGGCAAGCCGCTCATACGCCATCAATTGACCTTTCCATATATCAACCGAAGAAAAAAACATCCGATAACTTCTTTAGCCACCTTTAACAACTTCAACACATCCTCTTCACATCTAAACGTGACCATAACCGAAAGTCCCCCAAGGTATTGCACCATACAATCTCCAGCGTCCATCTCTTTTAGTGGAGTGTTTTTTTTATGAACTTTGTAGTTCGAAAAAATACATTAAAAAGTTTACAAAATCACTAGACAATACTAACACATTCAACCATAATACTCAAACATAAACTAAAGAACAAACGGGAAGCGACAAACAGTGACAATCTTTTTTTTTTGTTAACCCAACATAAAATTTTCATTAAAAATAAAGGATAAATTACATAAGGATAGTAGGTAGGCGGGTAACAAGCTGCGCCGCCACCCCTTTCTGGATAGAAAATCCTAATTTGCTAAAAAACAAACCCCGCCCTTGAGGGGTGGAAAAGTTGATGTGCACTAGGGATGAGCTCGGGACGGTATCGGTATCGAACCGATACCGATACCAAAAAAACCGATACCGAAAAAGTCCAAAAAAACCAATACCGATACCGATTATACCGGTACGGTATCGGTATTGGTACCGGTACCGGAGTGGGTATTTCAGTATAATACCGAATTAATACCGAATGGGTATGCTAAAAATAATAATAAAAAAAACAAATCTTGAAATAACTAGTCTACATAAGTTGTTTTGCCATGACTTTATATACAGCACTACATTGTTGAATATGTACAGCAGCCAAACAGCATGTAGTAGCCAAAACAGCAGCATCTACTAATCTGTTCGGCTGCCCAGCCAAAACAGCAGCATATTTGAATCTGTTGGTTAATACCGCGACACTTTTTGAACCTGTGCAGCAGCCGAAACAAGGATTATATGCAGTAAATGCAGTTGTATAGCAGCCATGTTATGCACTTTATGAATCTATACAAAACTACAAACATGAAACCAAAAGCCGAAGTTCTTAAAATGGCCAAACCAAGTTACAAACATGAAAAAACAAAGCATCAACACAAGTTTTAAGTTTCAAACAAGTTGCAACTTCCTAATGTTTCAATAAAAACCCACACCAAACCGGCAAACATGAGTAATATTAACAAAAGTGCCGAACCAAATGTTATCAAAAGTCGACCAAAACAAAAGTGTTAGCTCCATTTCCTTGAGTTTGCTTAATCCGCGTCATGCACCATCCCTTTCCCTTTCTCATTTTGCTTTTTTATCGCATTTTCAATCTCTATAAGAAAAACAAAAAACCATATAAAGTTAAAGCCCCATATGAATTATATAACTATATATGTGATAAAATCAACCAAAAAGTAGTATACCCATGGCAACATCGTCATCATTTAATATATCATTTACATCATCCACAATTGGTTTCCTTGACTTTCTCACCCAATCTTGGGTGCAAATCAAAGCTTCAACAATGGTAGTTGACAACCTTGTCCTGTAAGGGTCTAGTACGCGACCGCCAGTGCTAAACGCGGACTCGGATGCGACTGTTGAAATTTGAATTCTCAAAATATCTAACAATTGTACAAAGTTACTAAACAATAAGTAATGATTAAAAAACATGAAAAAGGCAAATCAAGTTACCTCTAGCCATCCGAGACACGATGGGTAATCTAATTGCATTTTGTTTCCACCACTTAAGTATGTCAAATCTTGTGGTAAAACTCGCTTTCGGCTCATCTAAGAATCTTTTTAACTCTGTTTCCTTCACAACGGATTCCTCTTCTTTATTTAGAAACTCCATGAAGTATTCATTGCCATCATCACATTCAATAACATCATCATTACGTGCTTCTTGTGATGCCGAATTTTAATCCACATCGTCAAATTTCTCCTTGTATGTTTGAAAAAACTCATGCAACCTAGCCTCAAGTTCAAATGACTTCTTCTTAACCATTTTTTTAATTTGGTCATCAGTCACACGATCAGCCTCAGTTAAGTTACCTCTAATCATCCTTTCAAAACAATGCTCAACAAAACACATCTTCACTGTGGGATCCAAGATTGTAGCAAAATACATGTAGTCATTAAGTTTGTCAAAATCCCCCAGTATTTGTCATATTTCTTACACATTGAGCTCACCATTGTGGCAAAATTGGGATCACAGTCCCACACCCCTAGATGTTTGTCTACATCTAGTATTTCTCTGAAAAAAAAGGTGAGCTAAAGGCTTTGATGTGGACGATGCAATGTCTGTTTTAGTCTTAAACTTTTCTAAAAACTTAACTAGTTTTTCGCACACACCGAAATTTGAATGTTCAGGTTGCCTATCTAAATCATGTTTATAGCTGTCATCTTCAAGTTCATAAGCAAAAAATACCTCTCTTAAACCCACCGCTATTTTCAACATCTCATACGTCGAATTCCACCTAGTAGGCATATCTCCACACAAAAATCTACCTGCTTCAACATTCGACTCCTCCATGCACTTTTTAAACTTTCTTATTCTTTGTGTTGAGTTTCGAATATGTCTAATTGCTTTTCTAAAACACTCAACATGATAATTATTTTCTGATAAACCATCTTTCACGATTAGATTTAGTATGTGTGCCATACATCTAATATGAAAATGCTTTCCCCCGTCATACAAATTTGGCAATTTTCTCAACAAATAAGCAATTGCTTTATCATTACTAGAAGCATTGTCAACCGTCATGGTCATCACATTTTTTATCCCCCAACCATGGATACAATGTAATAACTCTTGACCAATATCCTCCCCTTTATGACTATCTATGGGTCTAAAATTAATGATGCGTTTATGCATTACCCAATCATCATCAATGAAATGTGCCGTTACAACCATATAATTAACCCGTTGACATGAAGATGTCCAAGTGTCGGTTGTCAAGTGAACGGTGTTTGTAGGCTTACTTACATATGTTAACAATTTATTCCTTTCCTCTACATAATACTTTCCAATATCTCTAGACAACTTATGTCGTGATGGCAAAGTGAATTTTCCATTCAAAGCATTGGTGTACTCAATGAAAACCGGATTTTCTACAAGCTTTAAACGGTAATTCGGCTTCAATCATCATATTTAGTAAAGCTTTTTTTATTCTAGAGTCATCATGTTTCCAAATGTTGACGCTACATTCCCCGCTAGTTTCCTTTTGAAAGACTAAAATGCTTTGTTTTTTATCTTCCGGATTTTCATTACAAGCATTAATATGAGTTTTAAGACCCGACGTACCGTTTCTCTTTGGATCGGCTTTGATATCCTTTTTACAATACTTCCACCTTCCATGCTTCCGACTCACGCCATCTTCTTCTTCTAAAAACACAACATCAAAATGTTGCCAACACTCGGCCCTCTCCTTGCCTACTCTTTTAGATTCATTTCCTTCTTTTTTATCTTCATCGTCTACTCTCTTTGCTTTCTTTTGTGATACTTTTGTAGCTTTCTTTGGTTGTTTTCGTTTACGACTTGATTCCACCTCATAACCCAAATCTTCCTTATCAAAATATACATCTCTATGGTCGCCATAGGGAGTGTAGTCAACAAGCGTATCATCTTCATCATCCTACCAAACAACATAAACAATAAGCTTTATATCTAACTAAAAATTACAAACCAACAATACAACAACAAAACCTACTTGAGTATAATTTTCTTGAGATGCCATTACACCTTGATTTCTTGAATCTCACCAAGTCACCGTTCACCTATAGAACATAACATAAAAACCCAATGTTAAAATCTTACAAACCCACTGTTACTTTCATAATTTAAAAAAAACTTTTTTGTTACATAATTTCTAATTATTTTCATTCCTTTCTAAGCTCTAATTATTCTATAACAAAAAAAGTTAGTATATGTTTTCGAAAATTACAAACCCACTTATACTTCATATTTTCATAATCTTACAAAATACAAACCCACTGTTACATAATTTTCACTAAGTTCTAATTATTTTCATAATTTTCAAAAAAAAAAAAAAAAAAAAACTTTTGTGAAAACCCACTGTTATCACAAAGGAAATCATAATGATAGTACACTAACCCATTATTATCATAAGAGAAATTACACTAACCTTTTTTTGTTGGGTTGGATTGTTGGAGTTGGATTTGACGGCACAGTAGGGTTGAATTGTTGGAGCTTTGGGTGGGAATGGGAGAGGAAGGGTTGAATTATGGGAATGGCAAAGAACGTACAGAAGATGAGAAGAATATGAAAAGATGATTTGTTTTCTACCTAAATTAAATATGTCATTTATAAAAGAGTTAATTGCCAAAATGGCCCCTGAGGTTTGGCCCAAAATGCTTGTTTGGTCACTTTTTTGAATTTTCTGCTAAAAGTACCCCTCACAGATCGAAAATTGCCAAAATTATCCATATTTAACTGAGTTTTTAACTAAGATTTGAAAGTTAGTTAAGTCTCAGGGGCAATTTCGTTCTTTATGTCCTCAGGGGCCAAATGGCATATAATGGAAAGTTATAAAAAAATAAAATTCAAAAACGTTTTTTCGAACACGTTTTTTTTTACGAACACGTTTTTTTGCGAACATGTTTTTTTGCGAACACGTTTTTTTTTTTCGAACACGTTTTTTTTTCGAACACGTTTTTTTTTTCGAACACGTTTTTTTTTCGAACACGTTTTATTTTCGAACTCGTTTTTTCGAACACGTTTTTTTTTCGAACTCGTTTTTTTTTCAAACTCGTTTTTTTTCGAACACATTCCAACCCTTGGTTTTAACTGTCAGTGCCATCAAGAACTTCAGTGGCAGCAAATACTGACCAAACACCAACAACTTTTCTCCTGCAGATTCACACAAGTGAAGCATGTTTATAAAAAATTTAGCTTTCACTCCTTCAATCCTGTTCTACTTTCTCTAGTAACTAACCGATTGATCATCGTTTCTTTCTTTAGAACCTGAGTTCTTTAACTGAGATTTCAGCCCGGGGTGCACATAGATTGCACTCCCATCACAGCTTACTTTAGAACGGGTTGTTTCGGGCTACTTTCTTTAAATCTGCAACCGCGCGTAGTTGGTTAGTTGTGAGTTTCAGAAAGACAGAAAAGTCTACAAGGCCTGGTAGTTCATCCAGCAGGTCTCCTTTGTAATAATAAAAAAAACGAGTTCGAAAAAAAAAAACATGTTCGAAAAAAACGTGTTCGAAAAAAAAACGAGTTCGAAAATAAAAACGTGTTCGAAAAAAAAAAAACGTGTTCGAAAAAAAAACGTGTTCGAAAAAAAACGTGTTCGAAAAAAAAAACGTGTTCGCAAAAAAACATGTTCGCAAAAAAAACGTGTTCGTAAAAAAAAAACGTGTTCGAAAAAACGTTTTTGAATTTTATTTTTTTTATAACTTTCCATTATATGCCATTTTGGCCCCTGAGGACATAAAGGACGAAATTGCCCCTGAGACTTAACTGACTTTCAAATCTCAGTTAAAAACTCAGTTAAATATGGACCATTTTGGCAATTTTCGATCTGTGAGGGGTGCTTTTGGCAAAAAATTCAAAAAAGTGACCAAACAAGCATTTTGGGCCAAACCTCAGGGGCCATTTTGGCAATTAACTCTTTATAAAATCAGTGTTCGGTATTTATAAAAAAAAAACGGTGTTCGGTATTTATAAAAAAGAGGTATTAAGTCGGTATTATAAGTGTTCGGTATTTTTTCGGTAGTACCGATAAAATCCCGTCCCGATACCGGTTAATACCGAAAACGAAAACACATGAAAGTGAGTACCGATACCGATCCCGAACACCCTCGGTTCGGTACGGGATCGGTATTTTTTTCGGTTCGGGATCAGTATTCGGTACCAGATGCTCATCCCTAATGTGCACTACCCGCTGAACCCGAGCCAAAAACCGCACCGCTTCTGGTGCCATGGAACCGAACGTGTCAAAGGCCAGGGGAACGAAAACATGTTGATTATCCTCACATGCTTTAGCGTGCTTTTCCACTTTCTTGGATTCATCTCTCATGACCGCTTGCACGGCCACAAACCCACTATACGAAGCCCAACTAGGGGGGACACCCCGATAAGATCAACGCACACATGTTTCCCACCTACCCAACCAAACACTAGGACGTCTGCTGGGCGCAAGGTGGACCTCCCTCAGCGGGGTCTGTGAGAAAATTAACTGACGCCTCTTTTCTTGCGGAGATCCCCGTTCTTCTAAGGATGTCTGCCAATGCGTCCTGGACAAAATCGTGTCGGTATTTTAACCCTGGCAATTCCTTACAATGTAACGCATGTTCCCCATACTTATCTATTATTAAACCAAGAAAAAATTACACAGATTGTCTTTATTTATTACCCAAATTGCACCTTCTGTCCTTTGTCTTTCATTTACACTCATTTCGTCCTTTATTTTCTCAATTTGCTACACCATCTGTCCTTTAGCCTAACGTAGTTAAAAAAGTTGGTTAACTTTATTTTTTAACTTTACACTTTTAGCCCTGTAGTTTTGATCGAACCCTAACCCTTGAACCCATTTTGATTGACCTCGAATTCGACCACGGTTAATTAACGAAATCATAGGGCTATTATAGAACATCAAATTCTGATCAAAACCAATATAACATGATACTTATTTGTTTTAGAGGTGTAATCGACCGATTAAAGTTGCGACTGGGTTGTTCTTGTTCTTCAAATTGTGAATGATTTAGTGGATGGTTTTTTATATGTTTTTGCACAGAACTGATCGATTATGAAGTATGAATCTGTACAAGGTTCTAATTTATAAGTATAATTGACTAGTTTTACAAAGTGGGGTCATTAAAGTTTTAAATTCGAAAATTTTTGACGCGTGATTTTGCAAATGTTAGTGCGGATTTCCAGATGTTAGTGCGATTTGGATCCAGAAATATGTGGGTGTGTGCTCAGATATGAGTTTGGGTGCGATTTGAACGAGTAGGATCCGTTTTTGTTAACGCGGGTCAAGTTCGTGGTTTCGGGTTTTGGACCATTTTTTTCGACCCGGTTTGTATCAGTGGATTCGATAAATTCACTTAACTTTGGTTTTTTATATATATATGTGTGTGTGTGTGTGTGTATGTTTATATATAAAATGAGTTTTTGTAAAAACAATATATGTTTTTCATCAATTGTTTTACTTCAAAATTATGGTTTGATCGGAATTGATGTAGTTTAAAAGCCCTATAATTTCGTTTTATGCCGTGCCTTATTTTTCGTCGTTTTATTTGGAGTTAAGGATTAGGAAAACTACAGGGGCTAAAAGTGTAAATTTAGAAAATAAAGTTAACCAACTTTTTTTAACTTAGTTAGGCTAAAGGACAGAGGTGTAGGCAAATTAAGAAAATAAAGGATAGAATGAGTGCAAATGAAAGACAAAGGACAGAAGATGCAAATTTTGATAATAAATAAAGGACAATCTGTGTAATTTTGTCTTAAACCAACCCTAAAAGTTGGCCCCCAAATACCCAGAGTTCTACAAATCATAGAACTCAAAGAAAATATAAGGTTAGATCCAATCACTGTACAAAACGATCAGATGATGGATCTGTATACTTAATAAAATACTTACGGTGATAGAAAACCCTAATCACAATACAAAGACGGAGATGATGACCTAAGACAATACAGAAAGAAAGAAAGAAAGACTGAGATAGAGAAACAATAATATGACTGAATGAATAATAAAAAACTAAAATTATATCTTATATAACAGCTGCTGGAAGATTCCATCAGCTCTTATCACACGAACACATCTCCACCGTTGATCACAATCTATTACAACAACTTAACAAACTTGATCAGCCCTATGACCGTATTTTTTATAACTGAGCCCAATAAGACATCATATTAAGATTAAGGACTCCATGAGCCCATGTTTCAATATAACAAGTCCACCAAGACAATACCATTAATTGTGAAAGGTTTGAATTAAACCAAACTTATATTTTTAACAAAATATTTGAGGTGATTTAAGTTTGACTTTTAATTTCTAAGTTTAGGCCAACATATCTTTAATACTTGCATACTATTACCTCAAAATAAAATTGTTATTTTGTCATTTTTATAGAGAATTTTAAATTTGGTAGCTTTGCCAAATTTTTGGCTATAAATTGAATAATGAAATTAAGAGTATAAGTAGACACGTAAGTTATGTTGGCTACCCAGGTTTGGTATCGAACCTCTCGAATGATTCCCCGCATTTAACAGATTCTTAACATCTTTGGCTATAGCCGTCACTCGGTCCGGAGCCATGCTTCGTTTCTTTTGAGCTACTGGCTTTACCCCTGGATAAGTATTCAACCGGTGTTCCGCCAACTGCCTGGGAACTCCAGTCATGTCAGAATGCTCCCATAAAACGACATCAAGGGAGTTGGAGAGCAGCTTCCAAAGAGTTTCTCGAGCTGAAGCCGACAATTGTGCTCTGACAGAGATCTTCTGTTCAGGAAATCGTGGATGCACGGACCATTTTTCAATTGCTGTGGGCACCCGATTCCTGGAATCATTTTTATCATTATCAGACTCAGAGATTGATGTATCTCGGATATGCAAAAGCCCGGATTCGGTTTCCAAAGTTGCAATACCTGTTTCTGTTGGGAACTTTAAGGCACCATGAATTGTGGATGTAACCATTCCAAAAGCCTCATCTCCGGCCTTCCCAAGAAGATATTGTGCACCGACCGTGAGCCACCAACAAGAAAGTCAGAATAAATCGTCCGTTGGCATGATCCGGACCGTATGTTACTGGGAGGGAGAGTTGTCCAACAGGTTGTACAATCTCTCCGAGAAACTTACTAATGTCATGGAAATAGGGATCAGCTTCTGTTGGGATGTTTCGGCTAAAAGCTGAAAACACTGTAGATACATGATTTCCGAGGCACTGCCACCGTCCACATAAATTCTGTGAGTTTTGTGACCTGATATGATTCTTTAAAGAACTATCGGGCCCCTCCTTATAATAATCAGGTGAAATGGACGGAAAGGTGATAGGCTGAGACATCCTTGACTGAACGTGTTCATGGCTCTTCTTTGTGCCCTGTTGTTTCAAGGCCCAAATCATTATGAATTCGGCCTGATCATTTGGGTTGGCGATATGAGCCACGGAGGTTTTTCCTTCTTTATTATCTTTTATCAAGTATGATAGCTTTCCCGCCTTTTGATCTTTTTCAATCTCTTGCTTTAAGGACCAACAATCGTCTATGGTCATGTCCCTGGCTCGGTGATAACCACAATACTTTTTGGTGTTCTTATCAGCCATTTGTTTTTTGCTTCGGAGGCTTTGGAAAATCAACATTTTCGGTACTAAGAATTTCACTTGGGTATTTTGACAAATCCATGTAACTTGTCACCCCTGTGAGAGATGGAGCTTTGGCTTAGAAGAGCTTTTGTCATTTTTTAGAATAAGGCTGCGGTCTATTATGCTTCCACGAGCTATCTCTTTCAGCATTTGAAGTATCGGAGTTTTTCTTCCAAGAACTATT
>JAUTDX010003418.1:0-44854 GCA_030844895.1 Ambrosia x helenae | reverse complement strand
TATCCAGAATAAGAGCAATAGTATGGGCACACAAATTTTTTAAGCCCATTGCTATAAGACCCTCTATACTTGTCAGCAAACTCAAACACCTGTGACAAAAATAAAGATTTAAACAAACATAAGTTGAAATTCCAGATTTGCCCTTGAGAAATGAACAAATAATAAAGTTTTAATTATTTACGGTTTTACCCTTATGGCTCTTTTGAGTAGAAGCTTAGAGTAAGTTTTGTCAGACTTTCTAAAGACTAAAGCAGCAGAAGCAAGAGCAGGCAGCAGTCTCAGCAGCTACTTCTGTACAGGGGTATTTCTGTCAATCTTTAAAACTGTTCTAGGAGTATCCATATCTTCAGGTCTTTCCCAGCAAGCATGGTCCTTAGTTGCGTCACCCACCTGTTATTTTATCAACAGATAATCTTAACAAAAAACAGAGGACATTATAAAAAAGATTCTGTATAGATTTTATTATTATGTGTTTACCTGAACATAAATGACATCTGGTTGTGCAGTAGCTTTAAGTAAATAATCAGTAGCCCAACGAATGGCTTCTTTTGCATTCCCTAACTCACCTTTCATTAACCCACCGAATTCAAGCACACTCCATGACAACATTGTTGTCGTAAACGCCATTGGAAACCCAAACTTTATGTTGTCACCAGCATCGTAGTACCCACCTACTAAATCCACCTACATTGTCCAAATCTCTCCAAATTAGCAAAAAAAAAAAAAAAAAAACGGGCTAACTTTTTTTTTAAAGGGCTTACTTTCATGGCGGCGCCGTCAGAAAGGCCGGAGTTTTTTCTCCAGGTGATTCTTTGGTTAGGAGGGAGTCTGCCGGACCTTTGGCCTTCAAAGAAGATTAAGGATTTAGTGAGGGCGTCTTTGTAGTTGTGGGTGGCGACACGGTGGCGATGGGTGGCGGTAGCGGCGGAGAAGAGGATGGTAAGGAGGAGGAGGAGGTGGCTGAGGAAAGAAGTGGCAGCCATGTTGGGGGCTATGGTTGGGTGAAATGGGTGTGAAGTAAGAGTGTGAGAAAGGGAGTTTATATAAAGGGGAAAAGTGGCATTTTTAATGTTATGGTTTGTTAAAGAGTTGTGAATAATAATGATAGCTAAGCAATCACAACTCTCCACGCCCTCCTCGTTAACATATTTATTATTTGTTAATTTGTTTATAAGGAAAGGTGGGTCGTTTGAGTTGTAAGAAAAATGTGAAGTGGGGGTGGGGTGGGTAGTTGTACAATCTATCTAGTATCTAATAACATTTTGTTAGAACATGTGTAGTGGGGGGCTTTATATAAAGCCCCCATTTCTGATTGGTTCATGTGGCAGCTGAGTCGCACTGGGGTTTAATTCAAAATAGGGGTGTAGTGGGGGAAAAAAATTAGGGGGCGTTATTTAAAAAAAAAAAAAAAAAAACCAAACCTGTAGTTGGAATGATGAGGTGTCGTCATTGCATTGGCCAATCAAAAATCAAACCGGCGCTAAATATCTAACGCCCCGAGGTGTTTTTTGGGAAATGGCGCCGCCCCGTTTTGGTGTTCCGGGCGTTATTTGTGAACATAGCGCTTCATCACGCCACGAGTACACATACTCTTAGAAGTTGTTAATTTTTTATAAGGGGCGAAGGCTCTTAACTAATTTACTTTTCACTTCACTTATTTCTATTAATTCTGCACTGTCACATTACTTTATAGATTTTCTGTACTGAAATATTTTTTTGGAGGCAGCACTCTACTGATTGTTTACCGAATTATTAATTATTTTCAAACATAAAAAAAATAATAATAATAATAAAACATTGAGTTCTATTGTTAAGTGAATCATGATTTAGGCACTGATCTTAAATTAATTCATAAAGTGTAAAAGGACGAAGAAAAGGTAGTATGCTATTAGCAGCTTCAAGTGAATGTGAGTTTGGTTTGTCTTACATTGATGAGGAGATGGAAAATGAATGAGTTTATAAGGTGAAACCAAATTGAAGAGATTAAATTTTTTGTGTTACGTTATACACTGGCATCTACCCGCGCGCGTATGGGGGGTGCAAAAATGAGTTCTGGTTCGGGAAAAATTCTTGAACCAACGCGACGCCTGCACGACCTGCGGACACGAATGCGGCTCGAAAAACCCGGGTCCGCTAATTTATTGAAGTAAAGAAGTTTGTGTCACAGTCCGTTAACCAGCACGGTAACTAGAACCCGTTTTTAGTTCACGGGACCACTACCAGCATTGGTGGCGGCGTTGTTACCGTGCTGGTAGTGGGGTACCCGTGACCAATTCTGGTAGCGCCCCGCCCCCTAACTAGAATTTATTCCCGCGCGACGAGTACAGGAACTCGATTGGTTTTGACGCGTTCATTATATCAAACTAAAAAGAAAACCTAAAATATATACACTAAAAGAAAAACTTGAAATGTCAAATAAACAAAATTTAAATAACATATTGCCAGTGGGTTAACCCGGGTAGCCGGACTTTTATTCGTTAGTCGTTAAAAAAAAAGAAACAAAAGCGATGAACTATTTTTTTTACTTCCATCACGTTAGGTAGCGTTTGGTACGCTAGGAATGAGATGCGGAATGGAATGGATCACTACAATGGAATGAAAAAAAAAGTGTTTGGTTAATCAAGGTAATGGAATCATCCATTATCCCCTCCATTCCATTCCCTCTAAAAACCCCCAAAGTCATTCCATCAAACCCCCATGTTTTTTTTTCCATTCCATTCCCTCTGTCAACTTTTATCACCACTACCACCCATCACTAGCACCACCACCCACCTCTACCACTACCACCCATCACTAGCACCACCACCGACCACCGACCACCGCCACCCACCGACTACCACCACCACCGTCGACCACCACCAACCGCCACCTCCACCACCTACTACCAAGCACCTACCGCCACCACCGACACTCTCCGTCACCGACCATCGCCACCGCCGCCGCCACCTCTCACCGTCCCCACCACTCACTGTCGCCATCACTCCCTGTCGCGACCCGCCCACACCGTCACCGCTACTATCACCACCAGACGTCGCCACCCACCACAACCACCATCAAGCGTCGTCGCCGCCCCTGATAACCACTACCACCACCGTCGTCGGCGATACTGCCGCTGCCGCCACCACCGACCACCACCACTCACCCACCGACCACCACTATCCTTCGTCTTTTCCTTCATACCAAACAATACAAAGTAATGATTCATTCCATTCTTACGTGTAACCAAACAAGACCATGGAATGGTAATCATCCATTTCATTCCTTCGTCCATTCTATTACCTTCTCCTTTCCATTCCCTCGTCCATTTCATTACCCCATACCAAACAGACCCTTATAGTCCCGTGGTGGACGCGATGTACAATTTAAAAGTAAATTTACTGGAAGTGTGAGTTTGCCTTCCTAAATAAATAAATACATTATATTTAGTAATCATTTAATATAAGTATACAAAATTAAAACGATTAAATATGCGGGGCTAAAACCCTTGATGCCACTTGGTGAGTCACCCGTGATAATTGAAGATGTTGGATAAAGTTGAAGAAAGGGATGGTGTTCAGTTGTTCACTAAATAATGGCGTTTGTAACAAAAGCCCCCAAAATATAGCCATAATTTGCCATATGCTTATGGACAGGGAATAGCTCTCCCATCAAGAAGATTGGTCAATGGTCAACCATATCTCTATATCTCTATACATAAAATCTCACAAAATTTATGCCAGATATTCAATTTTTTTTATATTTTTTAAAAGCAAGGCAAACCACTTATTCCCACACAAACATAAACTCAGCCAGAAGCTGAAGCTGAAACAACAAAGAAAGTAAACATCTCCTCTAGGAAAGTTGCACCACTTTCTCCAATCCTCCATTGTGATATTCGAACGAATCAATGGTTTCAGTAGATTGAATCAAACAAGATATATCGATTGGTTTCAGTGGCGAAGCTTGAGTGGAAATTTCAGGGAATCGGAAGTTACCAGTTATGGAGGGGTCAACTGAAAAGTTTACCATTACTTTTTTTTTTCAGTTTTAGAAGATCCAGTTACTCATATGTATAGCATTCATGAACCATTTATGATTTATCACTTACTCATATGTGTAGCTTTCATAAACCATTTATGATTTATCAAATACAACACCATGTGTGATTTAAAATCCTATTACTTCTTAACTAAGGGGGCACGGGGTGCTACTAGAAAGTTTTTTCAAATTCACTGATTTCAATCAATCCTGTAATGGCACATCACTTCACTGATTTCCTTCACTGAAACACTTTTTTGGAGCAGCACTCCACTGATTCTTTACTCACAATCAATGAGAGAAAAAGAGAGAGAGGGAGAGAGATAGAGACAAAGAGAGAGAGAAATCAATGTTACCGTGCGTTAACTAGAACCTGAAAATGGTTCACGGATCCACTACCAGCATCACCGGTGGTGATGTTACCATACTGTTAGTTGGGTACTCGTAACAAATTTGGGTGCCAACCCGTCCCCATAAAAAAACATGGTGCGGGTCTCCATTTTGCCACATAAGCTCTCACATAAAAAAGTGTCCAAATAAAAGCAAACCCCCCCCCCCCCCCCCCCCCCGCAAATAACTACCAGAAAATAGAATAAGTAATCCTCAATCATTTTTTTTGTATACTTAAATTCAACTAAATGAATCAAATTTAAACAAATAAAATTACATAACATTAAAAATAAAACTACATCACATTAAAAAAAATAACATTAAAAAAAAATACATAGCATTAAAAATAAATTTTCTAAATATTTCATTTTAATCACCAGGAGCGTTGACTATAAGTTTCCAAAGTGCTAACTTAGTAAACGGGCTCCCATGAACGCATGCGTATTCGGCACAAGATTCTCCAACAACAACATGGTCATCATTTTCACCTTCTCCCAAGTTGTCTACCCGTTTATTGTAGATACGGTGAAATCTTTCAAGCACTGCCGATCTCCCACTTCGCCGACATTTCTTCGCTTGTACGTTCGGTTGCATAGCGTATTTCCTCGTCAAATTTATGCTTAACCAAATCCCAAAACTCAATACCAAATCCGTGCGTTCTGAATACGTCTGACTTGCTAACGTGTATAACCGAAACAGTCACTCATTGCCTTGGGTCCAAACGGAAACGCGTGGAGGCCTTTTTGATAGTGTTGGAGAGTTGTGGTAAAAGAGAAGAAAAAATGGAGGAGTGTGTATTAGAAAATACGGAGGAGTGTGTATTAGAAAATACGGAGGAGTGTGTGTTTAAATAGAGTTATAGAGTAAAATATGTAACACAAATTTAATCAAACCGTTGCTTTTAACGGTTAAAAATTAAATACGGCCCACCTTTTAAGCCATTGGCATCCGTTAAGCCATGGAGAGTGAAGAATAGCGCCCCCAATGGCGTTGGGGAAACAAGGGGGACACTATTGTTAAAAAAACGGTGACATGGCATCAAATGGCGCCCTTGCACCATATAGCCTAATAATTAATTGTATAATGCTCAGATTATTTTTCAATATGGGCTGTGCATAAAAAGTTGTTTTTGAAATGAGATATTTTTTCTCAGTGAAAAACGAAGTATGAGATCCAAAGTTCTGAAATCGGACTAGACGATATCTATTTAATTTATAGAAGGTTGAGCCTTACAACATTTCAATTGGTGTTATCAGCATAACTGCATGAATATAATCAATAATCGCTTTTGGTTACCTAAGTACCGGGTATCTAATGAGGTTCAAAATCGCTACTGAAATACAAGGTCATTGCTGAAGACTTGAAGTAGCATCTCACTACTAACCTGACAAACGCTAGTTTACAAGCAAATCTGATACATTTCCAATAAAGCAACTTAAGTGTAGCAAAAAAAAAAAAAAAATGACCGCGGACGCCGGCGTTGCCTCCAAACCCCCCACCAAAGCGGCACAACCCCTTAACCCCAGGGTCTGAAAATGTGTGTTCCACAACTTGTTTACACCAATGTATAGTGTAATTATTCCATACGTTAACAAAGTATACGTTGGAAAAATTGTGAATGGAAGTTAAACAATTTAAAAAAGATAGACTTATTTATACACTAGAAAATGTGTTGTTTTATCGTAATAAAGATGAAAGTTCATCGGTTTTCAAAGTAAAAGAAAATATTTTGTTCATCTCTTTCACGGAATGTAAACAACACAAGTAGAAAGTAAGACAATAGACTCATGACCTCTTGGTCTAGTGGTATGATGTCTCACCTTATAAATATAAGTTTGTGAGTTCAAATAAGGTGTTATAAAATTCAAAGTTAAAAAAAAAGTAGAAGTAAGGAGTTTTTTTCCATATTGGTGTTGTAGGAATAAGTATTTACTAAATTGGTGCTGTTTCAAAAATATTTAACAAAGTAGTGTTTTATCTCATTTTACTAGTTTCCCACTCTTAATTTTATTGGATAACATCACTTAATTAAATGTTATTAACCTAATACTTTTTTTAATATAATTTAGCATTAAAATTTTAACCTTAGTTAACGTATATGAGTTTTGTGAGTTCACAATCGAAAATAAGTTTGTAGTTATTACTATTACAATTATTTCTTTCAAAAGTACAAGATTAATTTGCACCTAGGTGTTGTTATAATTTTAATATATATAAAAAATGTGCGACAGTAAATAAACAATAATATTGTATATAAACTAACTAAAAGTATGCACATAGTTTTTTAATAGAAATTATATAATTCGATTTCTAATACTGGGGCAAGTTCAAAATGCATAGATTGAATTTAATTCAAAACAAATTCGGAATCCGATCGTGTATAACCATTATAATTTTATATTAACCAACCCATATTTTTCTTCTTCTCAATTAACTCATTATAATCATTTTAATCTTATTACAAGTCGTAAAGTTATTTCGCGTGATTCTTTTAGTTTGTATTATACATGAATTGATTGAAGCCGAATTCAACTATGGTTATGTACAAATATTGGGGTCCTTGTTATTTGAATCTAGTAGTGTTCCTTATCCACATAGGAATAAAAGTACCCTAATGTTTGTACCAAAGCAAATTTGAATAGGGTTCTAGGATTTATACACCCTGTGACATCATATTTGGGAGTATATGATATCACATTTTGGGTATGTGACAGCTTTTTATTAATGTGTGATGTGGGCCAGGGTGTATGAATCCTAATTATAGAGTGTATGGTTCTTAAATACCATTTGAATAATATGTTCAAATACTGATTTTAATCAATCCATATAAAATACAAACTAAAAGAATTTTGTGAAATAAATTTACTGACATGTAACCAGATGGAAAAGATCATAATGAGTTGATTGAGAAAATAAAAAAGAAAAAAAATAGCGAGTTGGTAAATTAAAAAAAAAAAGCCAAAATGGTTGATTATCCTACCAAATTCCGAATTTAGCTGTTGTTCATATATAATAGAACATAAGTAATTACACATTAAGCTTTACACATTTTAAAAAATAATAACTTGTTTAGTAATTTTCAAATATGATCTCAGACATTTCACGACACTGAGTGGTGTTAATAATTTAAATTCCTATAAAAAATATTAGGTTGATAATTATTATTTAATAAAATAAAGTCATTTAATGAGATTAGGAGAGAGATACTAATAAAATGAGATAAAACACTATTTTGGAAAATATTATTGAAACAACACTATTTTGGTAAATATTTTTTCCACCAACACTATTATAGGAAAAAACTCTAGAAGTAAGGCAATGGTCAAAAGGTCAAAGAACATGGGTAAACTCAGTCTACGAGGAACAGTTGTCGAAATGTAAATGGGTCCGGTATATCATACATGTCTGACAATATTAATAGTAAAGTGGCAAGTATAAGATGTTTTTCATAGTCTTTGCCAGAAAAGAAAATTAATTACCATATAAAATTATCCTCAAACTTTTTATAGCTTCACTTTATGATTGGTTAACCATTAACTGAAAATTGGTTTTGTGATGTTTTTTAACAAGGGTTATGGGATTCATATATACATCCTGATCCTGTGACGTCACATTCTGGGGTATGTGATAGTCTCCTATTGGTATATGATGTGGACCAGGGTGTATGAATTCTAAATAGAGGGTGTATGAATCCTAATTACCTTTTAACAATAACTTTTTTTTTCAGTTTGATTGTTTAGTTAATCAGTTAACAGTTAAGGTTGGACTGAGCGTCATTAGGGCCTAGGCTTCGGGTACGGCAGGAACACTGCGGCCGGTGGTTTGGGTAGGCGCTTCGATGTGTGGTACCCGTTGAAAGGATTGGAGAAAGAGTTACGTTTGTGTGTGGAGAGAGAGAGATATGCGTTTGTGTGTGGAGATGAGAGAGAGCGAGAGTTGCGGGTTGGTGAGAACACCATCGCCGATGTGACTGGGGTCCGATGGGTAGTTGCGGAATTTTGTGGTGTTTAAATGGTTTAACTCTCCTCAATCCTAATGAAAAGAAGTTTGTTTTGTTTATTTTTATATTTTATTTTTGTAGACTAGGTTCCTACTTAGTTATTTTGTTTCATATATATATGGAAAGGCATGTAATTCTTGTTGGCGTGCACTCATACTCACATATCGATGTATGATTAGCGTGGATGATTCAGTTATTTATACCCATTGTGCCTGGTAGGGCGAAATATTGCGATTGTATTCTTCTGCACATTAAACATAACTTGTGTATAAAGTGTTTTGCTGTTAAAAAAAACATAACTTGCGTAAGTTGAGCCCAACGTTGCTTATGTTAGTGTTATTAGCTGTGTCTATGAAAAAATTGTGCCATTATATATTGTAGTAATCTACTCCGTATATGTTTAAACTTTAAAGTGACTGTTTTGATTATTCTTTTCCTCATATTTTGATCAATTTTTTTTTCTTTCGCTTGTAAATCTCTTTCTCCTATAGTGTAAATAATAACATGTTTCATTTCATTTGAGAAAAAAATTATTTTTATGAATTTTTTAAAAGTTTAATTTAACCTTTTATTTCATACTTAAATTTGTATATCTGTTAACAAACTATTGTTTTTCTTGGTAAACATTTAGTTGAGCTTCATAGATATATAAGTAGCATTCGTGCTCATTGTCAGGACCGTCTCTGAAAATTCATGTACCCTATCCGAACCATTAAAAAATAGACCCCTTAGGCCTAATTTAAGTGTTAAATGAGTTATATAAAAAAATATATACATATATATATAGTAATTTTTTTTTAAATTATGCCCTCAGAATTTATGTGTCCGGTTGACCTCCTCGAACCTCCCCAAAAACGCCCCTGCTCATTGTCATACATATTTTGAAATGGGAGCCTTATTAAATATCTATATATAGGAATAATTTATTTTGGTTTACATTTTAAACTTATTTTATTTATTAAAAAGAAAGTACGTGACATTAATCATAAAATTTACTTGCATATCATTAGTTTTATCCATAAGATTTATTTTATTTATTTTTATTCAAGATCGTTTGTCTACATTTTCTATAAGACTAAATGGTGTGGGATCGGGGAAGGGGGACGGGGTGGTGACTGGTGAGGTGGCGCTCGGGGTCTCGGGGAACACCGCCCCCCCCCCCCCCCCGTTTTTTTTCCGGGGTCATCAGGGTTAAAAGCCCGTTCTCACCGGCCATTTTGATTGGCTGAAATTTGTAGCCGTTGAAAAAATTGGGGCCCACTTGTTTTGACCGTTGCTTTTAAAAAAAAAAAAAATTCAAAAATTTACTTTATATATATATTTAACCATTCAACTCACAATTTTCATCTAAACCTTTTAACCAAACCACCAAAATTTATAAAAATTCTACCATTCTTCACAAAAAAAAATTACCAATGGATCCAAGGCGTTCAAACCCGCAACCCTTTAACCCGAACACCCCCGCTACTCCTTCGACACAAGCTCCAAACTTTCCCTACTCCACTACACCGCTCGACCCTATGTCATTCGGGTTTGGCCATTTTACTCAACCCCAAAACCCTTGGCAAATGCAACAATTTCATATGCATATGTCACACCCGAACCCGAATCAAATGCCAATGTTTCGCCCTACGCCTCAATCACAACCCGAACCCGAACACGACTTCATATCCTTAGGTGTCGATGACGACGTTGTACCCGAAACTCAACCAAGCTCAAAAAAAGACAAGAAAGGGAAAAAACGTGCCGTTGAAGGAAGAGGGGGTGGTAAGGCGGATAACCTACCTTGGACTCCAGAGGAGCTCGAGGCCCTAGCTCGAGCGTGGGTGAACGTGTCTACCGACCCGATACGAAGTAAGTTATTTTTAACCTTTTGTTTTAATTTTTTTTTTGGGCCGTAGCCCTTTAAAAACTTATTGGTTAAATTTATTTTTTTTTCAATCTATTTTTGAAATATAATTTAACATTTTTTTATAATTTTTTTTTGGGTCGTAGCCCTTTAAACTTACTGTTTTATTATTATTATTTTTTTTAATCTATTTATGAAATATAATTTACATTAGTAAATAAATTTATCACTTGTAGGTAACAATCAAAAACGGGGTAGCTTTTGGGGCGCTATTTGCAAACAATTTTTTAGGTTAATGCAACGGGAGCCGTATCGAACCGAGCATTCAATTGGTACGAAGTTTAGGGAGATGAACTCCAAATGTCAAGATTTTGCAGGCGCTTATCAAAATTGTTGGGACAATCGAAAGACGGGAGAAAGTGACGAGAATGTGTTGAAAAAGACGCTTGGGATGTTTAACACCAAGAAAGGGGGGTGGGCGTACATGAGACCGTATGAGATCTTGAAGTCGTGTGAAAAATGGAAGGTGGTGCCAAACGAAGTGGCACAAGCAAAAAGAACGAAGACGAGCTCGTCGGGAAATTATAGTTTGGGGGGGTCCACCGCACGTTGTGCTATCGATATAAATGACGACCCGGAGTTTGAAGATGAAGCTCCAACTCCCGAATCGGAGCGGCCACCGGGAAGGGACCGCGCTAAAAAAGCCGCGGCGAGCGCAAAAGCAAAGGCCTCCGCTTCGACAATAAGTGTGGTTGACAAAATAGATTCGTTGATTGAGAACTTTAACCACTTTAAGTCGGAGCAACAAGAAAGGTGGAATGAGAGAAGGAAGGAGAAGGAAGTAGCGGCGACTCTAGAGAAGGAGAGACTAGAGTTGGAGAGGGCACGGCTCGCGTACGAGCAAGAAAAGGTGGAGTTTGCGATGATGGACAAAAATATCGACGATCTTCCCGAGCAAGAAAGAGCGGGGTGGGAGGCGAAGAGAAACATGATCGCGAACAAGTGGCTTGGAAAGAATATGCTTTAGATTTTTTTTATGTAATTTTCGTGTTATTTTTTAAATTTCCATGCATTGTAGGTTGTAATTTCTTTTAATTTAATGAACTTTATCTTTAGTTTTTTTTTTACGGTTTTTTTTTTTGTTTTTTTAACTATTTACGGTTTAAAAAAAAATTAAATTATATGTTTTTATACATTTTTTATAAAAAAATAATTATGAAATATAAAATATATAATAAAAAAAAAGGAAAAAGAATAAAAAAAGGAAGGGGGAATGGGGGAATTGGGGGAAGGCATTTCCAAACTTTGAGGGAGGAAATGGGGGAAATGATGTGGCGCTGATGTGGCAATTGGGGGAGTTGGGGGAAAGGGGAGGCACACCAAATAGTCTAAAGAAAACGGTAAAGACACACACACACAACTTTAGTGATTAAAAAATAAAATATTATAATTTTTTGTGAAGCTTTAAAGTAAAAAGAGAGTAGAATTGTTCTATTGTTTGTGGGGACATCTTGAATATGATCATCATCGCATGTGGCTTTTCTGCTCTATCCCCATAATCAATATTTTCACACGGATCTACATTTAACTATTGCATGCCACTATGATAAACGTGACAAACTATTGCCTCTTTTCTTGGCTAGCATATCTGTACATTTTCATATTATAGGGACAATTTGCAAGGTGAAAGAAATGGAAAATGATATATATAAATTTTTTTATCTTATTTTTACTTTTTTAGATAGGTCATGGTAACTACACACCTCCTCATTTATCTACGCACCCCTTATATGGGGCGTATGGCACGATACGCCACCTATATGGGGCGTATGGCACCATATGGCATACGCCACATATAGTTCAACTTTAAACATTAATTGCAGTCAACCTTAGATTTTGTGTGGTCAAAAGGGTCTATGTAGGGCGTATGACATATGCTTGTCTATATGTCTTATATGACCTCATACGCCTCCTATGAAGTACAAGGGCACAAGTTTCTATGTCAGACGTGTGACATCGTACCTGTATACGCATCCTATGATACCATACGCGGCAAATAGGCCCTTTTTTGTCCCGTTTCGTCGACAAAAACCCGTGTTTTTTGGGAGGTGGCATCGTACCCATACGTGGAGTATGTAGCCATACACCCCATATGGTTGTAGTATTTGATTGCTTGAACACCCTGTCTGTTCTTCAAAGTTTTAACCAAACTCTAAAATTTCATCCGAAAACTCACCCTTTGATCACCAAATTTAATGTAGTACGATATCTTGGAACATTTTCAACGACATCGACGACAGCTACAACGATTCTTACGTCTCTAAAAGCTACTTCGGACATTCCGTTGATGGTGCTAAGCAAGAGGATGTGTCTTCGTTTGTACGTACTGTTGATGGGAACGTGATGCCCGATTTGAATGAGGTAACGATCTGCATATTTAATTTAGTTGTTTTTAACAAAGTCTCGTTCACGCAAATGTATTTGGTTGTTTAAGGTAAGGGGTTCGGTGAAGGAGGTGAATCGTCTTACTTCACACAACCCAGTCCACAGTACACATACGAGGTTTTTCTGACGGTTAGATGAGATCGATTTTAATGGAAATAAATATTTTTGACCGTGTTGGGTGGAGACGGTTATGAGAAATTAAATCGTGTTGACCGTTTGGTGATAAAATTTATAAAACCGTGTGAATTTAAAAAAAAATTAGGTTTGTATTTAAATGAAAACAAAAAAAAAATCAGTGGAGTGTTGCCTCAAAAAAAGTGTTTCAGTGAAGTAAATCAGTAAAGTGATGTGGCAGTGTATAATTGATTAAAATCGATGAAGTGAAAAAGATTTTCCTATGAGCGAACTTCCCCTCTTATAGGTAAATTTTTTTATATCCACATAATCTTTAAAATAGTTAATAAATATGTACTTAATGCGCATTCCGTATACGGATGGCAGTGGTGGGAAAGGGCGGTGGTGGGAAAGGGCGGTGGTGGTCAATGCACATCAATGGTTTTATTTCATTGATCAACCAAACATCATTTTTTTATTCTCTCATAACGGTTAATTTCATTCTGATTCTCATTCCTGCATACCAAACATTACATATTTAATGCGCACTATGGTAATTTGAAACAGTTTGTTTCGAGATACTTAAATTAAAATTCGATTGATTTTGGATTAGAAAATTGGTTAAAATAAAGACTTAATTCGAATAAACCTAAATTTGAATTCATTATTCAAATTTGTTTTTATTTGAATTTTGGGCTATTCGAGTTCCATAGAAAGAGATACACCCGGTGTCATATAGTAAAACCTGTTTAAATAACCATCACTTCTTGTCCTCACCATTTGGTAGAGTGACAAATACAATGATGATAAGAACTAGAACTCCTTTGGAGGTCGCCAGTTCGAATCCGAGTCAAATGGTGGTTTTGTCTAACCCGTGTTATGTTAGAGAGTTTCGACTCTTGTGTTGACGTAACTGGTATCAAGGGTTATGGTTCCTCTGAGGACGCAGTTTTGGCCCGTTAACATGTGTTATGCCCTCTATGAAGAAACCTTAGGGGTTCACAAACCATAACCGATTCACAAGCCGACCTACGGACACGCAATCATTTTGAAACTGTCGCCTTTAAAAAAATAACATCACTTCTTAAGTTATGCACACGATTCTTCATCCAATGAGAAGAAGCACATGGATAGCGTCATAGTGGTGACCTGTATAACCCAACTTTATAGCCACATGGATCAGAACATGAACCTACAAAAAAGTGAATGTATATTGATATCGTACATTTTAAATGCCTTAACACCGTGTGATATCCACAAATGTCTTTTTCATAATTATGTTCGTTATTTCTTAAACCAAAATTAAAGAAACAAGTCCTAGAAAATAACCTCGTACAAATAAATATTTTATGTTCTAATGGCTTACAATTTTGTTTTTACTCAAGCGAAGACTTTTTAGGATTTCACTTGTAAATACTAAATGCATCCAAAATGTATTGGTAATATTTTCAGAGGATGCGACATTTGCCTAAAGAGTCACCGCCAAAAACAATTTGACCTGTAGTGCATCAGGTATACTCATTCCAAATGTTTCGGGTTTTCGGGTATCAGGTTTTTTTTTGCCATTCCTAGTGGAAAGTGTCAAAGTTTATATTTTTCATTGATTAACTAACTTAAAAACTTTTATTGTTGATTTGATTGCAAGAATGATTGTGAAAATGATTTTGATTAATTGGTTGTAAACAATAAAAAGAAAAGGTAACCCTCTCCAAATACTCTCGATCCTCCTCTGTTGCGTTTGTCAAGATTTGAGGTGTAGAAATCCGGTTCTTTTGATAAACCTATTCGGGTTATAAACCGAACTGGTTAGTGAATAAAAACTAAAAATTGTTTTGTAAAAAAATGGCTCAGGTTATAAACCGGTTTAGGTGGGAAAATTTCCAAACCTATCAAATCGACTGGGGTCGGTTCCAAACTGGCTTGGGACAAAGTAACTGGTATGTTTTTCAAATCGGGTCAGGTCCTGAGCGGTTCAGGGAACGAGACTACGAACTGGCGGGTGGGGTCCAATCCGGTTTGGGCCAACCATTTCTTTTGGTGAAGTTGGTCGGGTTATACCCTTTTTTTTGTACACCTCTAGTCTAGTATAATGCATTCTCACTATTTATTTGTCATCTTAATATTTATCCGTTTATCAATGAGGGATTGAGGGTTGGTCATGCATAAAGTGTTAGTGTCGTAACTATTACCTTATTTGCTCAAGTCGTTCGGATGATGTTTGACCTGAGTGAAAGACTATCACGAAAAGGTCTGATGAACAAATGGTTTGCTCAAGATGTTACTAGAACCATACAATATGTTTTGGCATTTGAGCTTCGGCTAGATAAGAACTCGGCTATGACAATTGACAAGTTTGGCCAAACAAGCAGCACGTCGTTGTTCCAAATGCATAGATTTGGTTCCGACCGATTCTAACTTCATATCAAAATAAGTGTTCTAATTTTGAGAAGAAATCTGTATATACATTAATGCAAGTGAAAGAGTATAGCTAATGTTTATATGAGTTGTAGTGGTCTTATATATGTCAATAGAACAGATTAATAGAACAATCCTTCATAATTGTTGGGCCATACTTATTCTTAAATTGGGCTGCCTGACTGGGCTCATTATGGCGTTATTGACATTACTTGGGTTGAAGTTCATAGTGTTTATAACATGAGTTTTGTACCGGTTGGATTAAACAACACCGAAGTTTGTTATTAAAAAAAATAATAATAATAAGCTCACACACCTCTAAATATATAAGCAATTAAGCATACATTTAAATCTTTAACATATAATAACAATGTGCAAACTCCACAAACCATTACAAATCGTCACCTCAGCGCCATTAAAAAGATACTATATACATATATGTGTGTATGAGAGAGAGAGAGAGAGAGGGACCCACACAAGAAGTCCGCTTGAGGTCTGGATTTGCAGACTTATGACAAATCGGACGAGTATAACAAGTTAGTTAGGATGTCACACTGGACCAACAAAAAACACCATATTGTGGATGCTCTAAGTAAATAATATTTTAATAGGCAGTTAACACTAAAAGTTAGTGCACCGAAATGATATGTAAATAGTTTATTTTCTTAACGTTATTTAACAAGTTAAATAAATATATCCTTAAAAGTATATGTTACATTAATAAATATAATCAAAGCTGTTGTTTGCAAGAATGGTAGGGATAGTTGGCGCTGGAAAAACATAGGAAGGATATTGTAAAAAAGTCTATATCGGACCCTGGTAATACCTGGTCTCATTGGAACTGATGGTCCCGTTAAAGGTTAACTTGTTTTGTTGGAAGGCAGCCTTAAATTAATAAAATACCTGCAAAAATGGAATTACAAAAGAGAGGAGTTGTTATGCAGAGCCAATTGTGTTCAAAATGTGGGATTTAAATCGGATATGTTGTTCATCTCCGGGTTCAAAGAAGTGGAAAAGGATAATTGGAATGGTTGTTTAAACAACTTTTTGGCACATTTGGAAACTGAGAGAAGGAATTCAACGGAAACAATGTTCCGTGGGAGAGAACAGTGGACAGTATAAAGGCAAAGTCTGGTGTTTCTGGAGTGGAGTAGATTGTGCGATTTTAATATTTAAGACTTAATCCCTTGGCCATGGTTCGTTTTGTTTGGTTTTCTATTCCCTCGTATTACAGGTTTTACAGTCTCTGCAGGCCCGTTTCTTTTCTATATATCATAGAAATTTTGGCCGTCAAAAAAATTGTATTGTCTTATTACTAAGCACAACCGTTAAGGGAGGGAGGGGCGCTACCAGCGGAGCATCCGTGGAGCACCACCACCGCACCAATCGCAGCCCGACACCTGGACCACCACCCGTGAACTCTCTCACCGGCAGCACCACCTGTGAGTTTTCCGATTCTCTCTCTCTCCTCTGTGCACACGTGAGGTAGCTTACAAAAACTCTTCACGTGACTACCAAAAATCCACTATCCGTGACCAGCGGTAAACCCGTAAGGATAGTGGGGTACCATTACCATTCACGGTTTCACCCCGCCTTCCCTAATTGTGTGAGTGAGTGCTCGGCTCTCACTTTTAGCATCTGCATCTTCAACTTTCCATTAGACAAAATGTTACCAAATCAGCATTGTTGACATGTACTTCATGCCTTAAAAAATGTACTTTAGCCTGGATTTTGCACTATCACCCCTGGAAAAAAAAGCACCCATAATTCTTTTCTAGAGTAATTGGTTAAACACTTAAACCTTCAATGAATGGAAAGCAGTGTGTTTATGTGTTAGAATCTTTGAGATGTTTTATATAAATAAAGTAGGAATCTTTGACATTTTTCACCCCAAGTGCTGTTATTTATTATGCTCTAATACAATGTAATATATTCTCTTCTTTCATCACTACCATTCATCTAATCAACTTTTTCTTTAAACTTATTATATTTTATTATTTTATTTGTTCTGTTTCAACATCAAGCTTCCTACTTTTTTTCTTGCAGCACATTTGGAATAATATTCACTTCCATCACTGAAAATGGCAGCACTTTGAGCAACTTTCCAGGTTTGTACCATCTTTTTGTGATACAGATTTGATTTTATTTTTCATCAAGATTTATGATACTTTGCACATAATATGTTTGTTCACAACTTCACATGCTTTGTTTTTTAATGTTCTTGTTTACACATATTGCTAGAAATAATTTGATCTTGTTTTAATTTTAAAATGTTTGTTCTTGGAAAAATCATATTTTTCTGATCAAATGGTTTCCATTGACAAGCTTAAAATTTTTAGTACATAGGTCTGTAAAAAATATTCTTGATTAAGGGTTTGTTGAGTGTTAAATACCCTTTTAGGTATTTCAAAGCATATTTAGTTACTGGGAATTTAATATTTTCATGAAAGATTCTTTTGTTGATGCTAAATTATTAAATTTTAGTAATGTAAACTTGGGATTTTTTAGCTTATATAGTGACTGTTGATCTTCAGTTTCTTGCTATCTTTATAATTATTATGCATCTATTGATTTGAATATTTGATCTCATTGTGTTAACATCCATGTGTTATTCTGTAGAGTTTAGCTCAAGAGAAAGGAAACTTTGTGAATTTACTAATTTAGTGTCAATATATGCTCGAATCAGTCGATAATGATGTCGAGATCTTACACGAATCTCTTTGAACTTGCCTCTGGTGAAGCACCATTACCATCATCCGGTTTTAGTCGGGCTGCGAAAAAGCTATCCCGTGTGGCAACTGTGCCAGGGGTATTATCGGAGCTAGACGACGAAGGTTTTAGCTCCGATGCCCCATCATCCGTTTGTCAGGAACGGATGATCATTGTAGGAAACCAACTCCCACTCTGGGCCAACAAAGGGCCAGATGGGAGTTGGAACTTCGGTTGGGATGAAGATTCGCTTCTTTTACAACTCCGAGATGGGCTCGGAGAAGATGTAGAAATCACATATGTAGGTTGTCTTAGAGAAGAAATCGACCCAAAAGATCAAGATGATGTGGCCCAAAGTTTGCTTGAAAACTTTAGGTGTGTGCCTGCATTTATACCTCCTGAGCTTTTTAGCAAGTATTATCATGGGTTCTGTAAACAACACTTATGGCCAGTGTTTCACTACATGCTTCCGTTGTCACCGGACCTTGGAGGCCGGTTTGACCGGTCTCTTTGGCAAGCATACGTCTCGGTCAACAAAATCTTTGCTGATAAAGTAATGGAAGTGATTAGTCCAGATGATGACTTTGTTTGGGTACATGACTACCATTTGATGGTTTTACCTACCTTTTTAAGAAAAAGATTTAATCGGGTCAAACTCGGGTTCTTTCTCCATAGCCCGTTCCCATCCTCTGAGATATACCGGACACTTCCTGTAAGAGATGATCTTTTACGAGCCCTGCTGAATTCTGATCTCGTTGGATTCCATACTTTTGATTATGCAAGGCATTTTCTTTCTTGTTGTAGTAGGATGCTTGGTTTATCTTATCAATCGAAAAGAGGTTATCTTGGGCTCGAATACTATGGCCGCACTGTAAGCATCAAGATTTTACCGGTCGGGATTCATTTGAAACAGCTTAGAAAAGTTCTTGATTTACCTGAAACCGAGGCCAAGGTTGCAGAGTTAAGAGATCAGTTTCGAGGTCAGACCGTGTTACTCGGGGTTGATGACATGGACATTTTCAAAGGCATAAGTTTGAAACTTTTAGCATTTGAAAATCTGCTGATGCAGCATCCAGAAAGAAGGGGTAAGGTGGTTTTGGTTCAAATCGCAAATCCGGCTAGAGGTAGAGGTCGGGACGTACTTGAGGTCCAGTCAGAGACTCATACAACTAGAGAAAGAATTAATAGAAAATTTGGTCGGTCCGGTTATGAGCCCGTTATCTTGATTGACAACCCGCTTCAGTTTTATGAGAGGATTGCTTATTATGTGATATCGGAATGTTGTCTCGTTACAGCGGTCAGAGATGGAATGAATTTGATACCGTATGAATACGTTATAAGTAGACAAGGAAACGATAAGCTTAACGAAACGTTAGGGGTAAACCCGTCGGTTCCAAAAAAGAGTATGTTAGTTGTCTCGGAATTCATTGGTTGCTCCCCGTCTCTAAGCGGGGCCATACGGGTCAACCCGTGGAATATTGATGCAGTGGCTGAAGCTATGGATTCAGCATTAGGTTTTTCAGAAGCCGAAAAGCAAATGAGGCATGAAAAACATTATAGATATGTTAGCACTCATGATGTCGCATATTGGGCCCGTAGCTTTTGGCAAGATCTTGAGAGATCATGCCGAGATCATGTGAGGAGAAGATGTTGGGGTATCGGGTTTGGATTAGGTTTCCGTGTTGTTGCGTTGGATCCGAATTTCCGGAAACTTTCGATCGAACATATTGTTTCGGCTTACAAACGAACAAAAAAACGTGCGATTTTGTTGGATTATGATGGTACTATGGCGCCGCAGAATTCAATCAGCACAAGCCCGAGTTCTGAAGTTATAGAAATAGTGAACAGTTTGTGTCAGGACCCTAAAAATGTTGTTTTTGTAGTTAGCGGGAAGGATCGGGCTACACTGACTAAATGGTTTTCGTCGTGTGAAGAATTGGGTGTTGCAGCTGAGCATGGTTACTTTCTGAGGTACAAATCTTACTGGTTGGTTGATTAAGTGTTGAATCATTAAGATGGTCTGAATGGTTAAGAGGCTATAAATGGTTAAGAGCTGAATCATTCAGCATCCCTTATTAGCTTAATGGTTCAGCACTTAATCATTCCATTCAGATGCTGAAACAAACAGTCTGAATGCTGAATGATTCAGACCTGAATGGTTAAGAGACAACCATTAAGATGTTACCTCTTAACCATTAATAGACTATGAACCATTCAGATGTAACCCCTTAATATCCATTCAGAGGCTACCAAACAACCCTTAATGTTTACCTCTTTAATTGAGCGTTACTTCAAGCCACCCATTTTGTCATCTCTAGAGTGCGGTTTTACAGTTGGTTTTCACAATTGTTTGTTTTTGGGCAGGGAAAGTAAGAATTCAGAATGGGAAACATGTATCGCGGTGCCAGATTTTTACTGGAAACAGATTGCAGAGCCGGTGATGAAGTTGTATACTGAAACAACCGATGGGTCAGCCATTGAGACTAAAGAGAGTGGACTTGTTTGGAATTATCAGTATGCTGATCCGGACTTTGGTTCATGTCAAGCTAAGGAGCTTTTGGATCATTTGGAAAGTGTCCTTGCTAATGAACCTGTTACAGTCAAGAGTGGGCAAAACATAGTTGAAGTTAAACCACAAGTTAGTATATATTCATTTTATGTCTATTTACCTGGATTGAAGTTTGATCAAAAGATTAGGGTATCAGTTTAAAATATCTATAAATACTTTTGACATTAAAAGTCAAAGTAACATCTTTGTTGTGTCTTTTTTTCAATAGGGGATCAACAAAGGGCTTGTTGCAGATCGTCTTTTGACAACGATGACAGAAAGAGGAATGCTACCTGATTTCGTGCTTTGCATAGGGGATGACAAGTCAGACGAGGACATGTTTGAAGCAATCACACGAGCAATGGCGGGTCCCTCTCTTTCCCCGGTAGCTGAAGTCTTTGCTTGCACAGTTGGCAGAAAACCGAGTAAAGCCAGATACTTTCTTGAAGACACAACTGAGATCCTGAGAATGCTGCAAGGTCTTTCTGCTGCTTCTGAGCCGCATTTACTAAAAACCGTATCAAAAAGTTTCCAGAAAGTGGTCATTGAGTAGGAGTTTATAGAACCGACATTGTTCGTGTTCGTGGTTGCTTGTGAATAATCATAATCTTCTCCAAGTTCATCATCAATGGAGAGGTTTAGTTTTCATGTTTAGAAAGTCTAAAACTTGTTCTAGAGTATGTGTTTGGTGGTTTGAACCTTAAAAGTAAATAAGTTGACTTCCTGTGCCTAAAGTCAAACTTGTAAGATCTTGTATTAGATGGCGTAAACATAATAAGAGTGACTCTTTAGATGCTATCGCATTCGATGCTAACGAGTTGTTTCACATTGCTATAAAGATTCATTTGACACAAATTGGAGCTTTTTTCTAGTTGTATATCACAAAGTAAGATCAAATGGGTCAGCACATTGTAAAAATTTTCAAAATATCAAGATATACCCAAAGATAATTCCAAAACATGTGACTAGAGACTAAACATAGGAACAAAAATACAAAAGAATTATGTCTACAGTCATATTCATATCAACAATCAAAACCCCAATCAAGGAGTAACAAAAAGAAAACCCAGGATCTTGATTGGAACATTATGTCTTGAATATAGGCTCCATGATTGACAGTCCTAGACATGATCCAACTCAAACCCAAAGAACACTGTCATGTTTAGTCGAATGACGGCTAATACTGAGCGGTCCAGAGGACCTAGCCCACTTATAACTGGAGTTTTTTCCCTCGGGCGGTTATCATTATAGACAGTCCCGGTATCCATGAAGACCTAGCCCAATCTGTTAAACAAAAGGGTGCAACTAACAACCTCCATTTAGTTGTTGCATTCGCTGCTAGATGAATAATCGTCTTCAAACAGGTCTTGGGGCGGATCATAAATGATCATATCAGGAAAAACATCCAGGAAATCCTGTTTCACCTTTTCCCTAAGTTCTGGATATGGTAAAAGCCCTTTCATAATGACCCGATAAGGCAGTGACAATGGCGGGTCAGGAGCCCGTCTCATTTCATCATATATAACCATTGCTTCCGATGGCAATCCACTATCCAAAAAAGACCTTATAATGTCCCCAAATGTATGCTGATCAAAATGTACCTTTTCGTTCTTTAAATCTATCCATACCCTCTTCACCTCGTCCACTTTTTTATTTCGTGCTAGCATCATAAGCATGTCTCGGTAAAAGAACATATCGGGCCTGTACCATATCTCTTTCCGCACCACCTCATATAACTGCACAATAAAATTCATATCACACATTCCATTCAATCAACAATATTTAAAACCATATTAATATTTAGAGTTAATAGCCAAAATCGTCCCTGAGGTTTGGTCACTTTTGCCACTTCAGTCCAAAACCCAAACCTTTTACATCTGGGTCCTCAGTTTTATTTTTTTTGCCAAATTCGTCCCAAAAAAGGTTTGGGTTTTGCTAAATTCGTCCCTGAGGTTTGGTCACTTTTGCCACTTCAGTTCACAACTTAAACGTTGCCAGGGACGAATTTGGCAAGAAAAATAAAACTGAAGGACCCAGATGTAAAAGGTTTGGGTTTTGGACTGAAGTGGCAAAATGACCAAACCTCAGGGACGATTTTGGCTATTAACTCTAATATTTACAAAATAAAACCGCGTTGCCATCATAGAGTATAGACACGAACAATGACACGCACCTTCATGGATAGAAAGACAAGGTCTTGTCTTTGAAATTCAAAAAGGACAGAGACAAGGTCGGACTTGAGAAGGCGAGAGACATGGGACTTAATGTAACGGCCGAGTCGAACAGGATTGGATTCAAGTCTCTTGAGCTCTTTGGCTATAATCAAACCTTCTTTTCCCATCTCCTTCTTTCTCCTCCATATTGATAATGAAGTTGAGCTAGTGTGATTACAATAAACAGAATTTGATATGGTTTTCACATTTGACCAGTATGTTGACCTTAAGGCTGTTCGCAGAAGAACAGTTCGACTGTAATTAAACATAGTGATCGTCCAACACGCCTGTCAGAGATTAACAGCTAAAATGTAAATACAAATCCTTAAACTTCACTATCTGATGATGCAGACAGGTCGGGTCGGGTCAGGTATAACAAACCAGTTAAAAGCAGGTTAAAATAGTAAACATTAATAATATAAATGAACTTATAAACACCAAGAATTTGAGTCGCTGACCTGCTCGAGTGCTTGACTAAATAACTAATTACTGCTTGAGCTCTATCAAGTGCGGTACTGAGCTGCTGCCTGCAGAGTGAAGTAAACCAATTAGGTAGTGCTGTTTGTTGGAAATAGGCAGACGCGATTAGGGAAGATGATGCTATTTGGGATGGATAATGGATTGCTAGATTTTATAAATTGAACGGAAACGGCCATCTATTCTAGCAACAAAGATCTAGAGCCTGCATTTTCAAGCCACATCAATTAACAAACTACACATAAACATACATCCACATAGCTAGAAATTATCACCAAAATCCCAACTATAATAAATATAATTAACAGAGAATAGTCTATGTAGTTTAGAATCAATTAAACTAATACATTAACAGTAAAAAGTCTATAACTTCCCCCTATTTCATCAAACATTTAAATTGATTTCACCATCTCAGATGAAAATATAAACTTTCAGGAAAATATATTTTGGCTTAAAGTCTCGTATTGAATAATCAATTGGAGAGATATAGATTTGTACCTACGATTATAGGAAGATGAAAGATTGAGATTGTATAGAAGGAGTGCGATGTAAGCTTTGAAGTGCAGAAGGAAGAAGGACATGGAAGATCTGGTGAATTAGGGTTAAAAATCATTATATACATCGGGTAATGATTTGATAGGGTCGGAGTTTGGGTTCGGGCGGGTCACCGCATGATGATGACACTTTACCCCTACTCCCCTAGCTACTCAGGTAGAGATAGATTATAAAAAAAAAACAAGACGACATTAACGGTAACCTTTTACTTGTATCAACCAAATTTCTAATTTTACCAACATCAAAAAATGTTTTGGACGTTTTCTTTAAGAGACAATGGGGCACCCACGGCTTTGGTTGTTTGGCTATATACACCTTTGCCGTAGATGCGGCTTGGCCTCTAGACTTCGATTCTTGGCTTTCGCTCGCTAATGCAGCGATCTTTAGGCTAGGCGTTTCCGGTGTTTAGGCTACTTTATGCTAGTTCAAGATTAAAATGACGTGACGCGATGAGATTGGTGCACCTTAGGTTTGAAGCCTAAGATTCCCCTCCCTCCCTAAAACAATTTTAGGTTTTAATCAAAGATTCGACACCCGAACCAAAAATCACCTATAACCCAAGAACCAACCACAACCATCCGCCTCATCCTCACCTTTTGCCCCACGCCCGTGGAGATCTCCACCTGCCCCATGCCACATACGCGTTGGTGTTGGTGGCGTGGAGGGGGCTCCACATCATCCCCCCCTCCCCCCCCCCACACCAAAACACCATGTAGCCTAAGGGTAATGTCAAAGGTGGCAGATCTGGACTTCATTAGGAACGGCCATAACGGAAATAGAAAGTGTACGTGACTAGTTGTGTTTACACGACGAACACATTACTGGTCGAGAGTTGTTGCCGCTTTTTTGCTTAGTTCAAGGCAGGACGAAACCTATGACTTGTGTCCCAAGTGGGACAGGATGGCTGAGACCCGGGCAACCGGATGCGCCATACGGACCCTCAAAAATGACTTCGCGAAAGTAAGCTCAAACTCTTTGGATTAAATGAGTCAAACTTAAGCCTAGTTGCATTCAATTCGCGCGGTTCATATAGGTCCTATACATTCTTTTGTTCTTAATTTACAGTCCTTTTTATCGTGTGGAAAACAAGACATAAAATATTTGTGGTCGACCGTGATTCAAATAGTGGTCTTATCTTCAAATGCTCGTTTTTCATACATGACATATTCTTTTCTTTTTTATGTATGTTCGTATAAAAAACAAGTTGACTTTAAGATGTAATAATGTTTGAGAGTATCTTTATAAATTTATAATCAATATACGTTCAAAGATAACGGAATAAAAATAAGATACAATAAATGTTCGTTATATAAATGTTTACAACCATATGAGATAATATTTAATACCATACAAGTGTTGCACTCTAAAACCATGTGTAATGGGTATTATGTGGGCATGAATGATCTTAATAACGTTGTTAACACCGTCCTCCTAGGCATTATAGGGGCATGAAGAAGGAGGGGCATTTCTATGATAATGCCCAAAGAGGAGAAAAATAAGAAAATTCATAATTAAAAGTGAATTAAAATGGGTTAACCATTGCACATTCTTTGAATGGGCATTATGATAATGATGTGGCGAAAAATGCCCCTTATAGGACATTAACAATTACACGTGGTCTAATATTAATGGATCTTTGGGTTGTATTTTATCTTAAACGTTTTAACTAAAGAATTAAATAGATGCTAGACTTGCATACCATCTATTCAGGAGATAATGATAATGATACCAACATAAACTTCACAATTTAGCATCTCGTTTTCCATATCATATTCAAATAACTCGTTACTAATTGTTTCACTTCCATTTTGTATTGTACCATCTTGTACATACTTTATAATCACCATATGCTTATTATTGCATAGTGAAGAAACAATGAGGGGTGTGCATAGTTTAGTGGTTTTATGGTAAAATTATATCCGTAACTTAAATATTCGGTATTGGAACCTATTATTAGTATGAAGCCCACAGGCTCGGTTAGCTATCTATGGTTTCATAAAATCTCTATATATTGTAATCATCTATTGAAATAATAATCAATCAGTCTTTTACCATCTTACATGGTATCAGAGCCTTAAGGTTCTGGTCATCTTTTTCTCTGCCGCTTTATCGCAAACATAAAAACCCTAGCCGTCTCCACCGAGTTCAAACCCTAGACAGGGCGGTGTGTCGCCACCGCCACCGCCCTGTCCCATCTTCGTTTTTTTTCCCGTTTAGTTTTTTTTTCTTTTCTATTTTCTAGTTCCTTTGAATAAAGCTTGAAGACTCATGCCACTTATCCGTTTCGGCAATCGTTCAAAGCCGAAGATCAATTCCCTTTTTTTTTGAAGTTGCTGGTGAAATTATCAATAACCAAACATTGGTTATTGTGTGTTGAATCTTGTTGCCTACCACGTGCAATGAAAAAAAAAGGAAATTGATTCTCTTTGTTGATTAATTATAGTGTTTTGGTGTTAGTTCGGCCACATATATATCTTGAACGATACACACAAAAAGAAATTGATTGTGCTTGTGTGATCGTCTCACGCATCGTTTCCGTATTCAAGTTTCGATGGCTGTCATTTTTTGTTTCTAAATGATGCTGCCACCAAAGACCTGCCGTACTCCTCATTGGTTTTGTTTCTTGTCGTCTCTTCACATCGGACCATGGTCTTATTCCACTTATCTTAGCCGATCGAACCACGGTTTGATCGGATATTTATCTTCGATCTACGGATCTCAATTCTTTTTTGACGATTACCGCCTGACCACGATCACCGGCTTTCGTTATCTCCTCAGTGTTGACACACCACCACACGACTAGGGTCAGTGGGTGTCTATTTGCTTCTTATATCTTTTTCTTTCCTAGTTGTTTCTTATCTCTTTCTTTCCACAAGCCTTTTTTAATCTTTTTTATTGTCATGGCGACAAACATGGAATTGCTACTTTATCGGGAGTGGGATCTAGCGAATCATGTTTATCATTATGGGAACTAAAGAAACAAAACCAAACAAGGGGAAGTCATGGACCAAACTAAAGTCAAGTATTGAAGAGTACGGATAATTTTTTGGCAAAGTCAAGAAGATTGCAGAATTTTGGACCAATAAGTCAAGAATCGAGATCGACACAAGTCTTTTTAATTTTTATGTCTTTTATGTTTATTTTTCTTATTGTATTCCAGTCCAAGTGTCCGATACTCTACCGCTCTGACTACGGGGGAGTATTGGAACCTATTATTAGTATGAAGCCCACGGGCTCGGTTAGCTATCTAGGGTTTCATAAAATCTCTATATATTGTAATCATCTATTGAAATAATAATCAACCAGTCTTTTACCATCTTACATTCGGTTTGGCTTTTTGGTTATTGGAACAAAATTATGTAAGATTTAATCTAAAATGTATAATTCAAATGTAGTAACTTTTCTTTGATGTTTACATTTGTGTTAACATATTAACCTTTTGAATTAGAGTGTTCTCATATATTCACATACCTGACTTTTTGAACTATTTTTATATTTCTCCTAAGTTTTTATCAAGACATTTTCTTTTACAATATTTTGAAAATTATTGTTTTTATATTAGATTTTGTTATATTTTATGGGCAGCGAATAAATCATTTTAAAGATAAATAAACACGTTAATTTTCTTATTATAAATATTTAACATTCAAAAATAAAACTAATAATTCGTAAATCAATGCCTAACAAACATTAAAAAAACAATTTTTTGGATTATTTGGTTATTTTTCAATTTTTTCTATCCGGTTTTTTGTGTGGATAGGGTGTTTTCGATTTCAGCTCGGTTCCTTCGTTTTCTGCTTACCCTGTATTTCCATGCCCCAGCATGATCAAATTGTTTGCCCTCGTAGATCCTTTGGTAGTCACAAATGGCGATAGTGATCGCTTCATACTCCGTTACCAACTCTCACTACTTATCGCCTTATTGAATAGTGGGTCAAAATTTCTCACATGCATTTGGATTATCCTAAACATGGAATGCATCTCATAGATCTTGTGATTTGTTTCACCCACACTTCAACATAATCCTTCAAGTACTACATCTCAAAACTCAAACGAGTCGCAAATCCTACTCTCAGCGAGACTCGGGCAAGAAATTGGAAATGAACTTTCCTCTTTTTCGGTCCAACTTGCAGTTGCCATCGAGAGAGATGATTCCTTTTTGGTGTTGAGAGATGAAAATATTATTATGTAGTTGAGGATATTTTGTGTGTTTGTAGTGAGAAAATAATAAATGGGGGTGGAATTTGTAGATCAATAAAAAATAAAAAAATATAAATTTTATATTCTAACGGTTAAAACGATTATGCAAGGTAACAAACAGCACTCAAAACACACGGTTTGGTATACCCCCGAAACATACTAAGTGAAACATATCGAGTGGGGGTGGCGGCAGTGTACCCACATCACGAGACAAACCAGCATGGTACCCCCTCTTCCCTAAGATACAAAATTGGGAGAACGTGAGAAGCAATGTAAAATGTTTTTCTAAAGAAATTTGAAATCCGATTGAGCCATCAATCTAGTTTGCCGATCCAATCGATCATTTCAATAACCAAGCGATTCAAATTGAGTGAGTTCAAATAAACTCAACCACACTCCTTATTTAAATGGCAACTGTGTGACCGGATGATCCGTTCTTGAAGACAATACTTTTCACGCCTAAATTTAATCAGTTATACTAGTTAACGAGTTATGATTTATAAAGGCCATTAGTTTTTGTTTTTTTTTTTGCTTGCGGTGACGACAAACATCATTAAAAGGTACTAGAACTAGTCTAAAATGCGATTGAACCGTCGGTCTAGTTTCCCTATCCAATCGAATATTTCAATAACCGACCGATTCAAATCGAGTCAGTTCAAATAAATTCAACCACACTCCTTATGTAGATGGCAATTGTGCGACCGAATGGTACGTTGTTGAAGATAGTGCTTTTCACGCTTATATTTAATCACTTATACTACTACCTAACGAGTTATGATTTATGAAGGCCATTAGTTTTTTTTTTGGGAGGGGGCGACAAAAAATATCATTAAAAGACACTAGCAAGACACTATAGCCAAGCAAAAAATCAACTTACAAATCGAAACTATACCAATCTTTTCACGATAGGGACTTAAGCGGGACCTATTCCTAATCCGAAGATAACAAGAGATTTTTTGTCTTCTACAATTTTAAATATGACGACCGCCTTATTGAAAAAGTGACGTCGTTCCTTGTCTTTCAAATACACTAACACGTCGTGAAGGTAATCCCTGGCAACGCTGATATTAGTTTCTATTTTCTGATATATATTTATTAGTTACATCAAAGGACCACAGCCAAATTAAGGCATTAAAATTCGATGTGTTGTTTTCCTGTTTGGAAATAATTATAATGAATAGTTTCCGGTGCCTTTCTAAAGCATAATTCTATTTATAAAGTCATTAATTAATATTCTATCCACTGTTTAATATAAAAATTTTCATCAAAAGAGAATATATTTTATAGGTTTAGAGACATTTTATAATGCAAACTGACCCCTTACAAACAATGAATAACGTGGAAAAACTGGTGGAATAAGATTCACAATGAGATTGGACGGGACCCAAAAGAGAATTAGAACTAGAACCTCTTTTTATATTTGTTTATGTTTGTAGTTTAATGAAAAATAAACTTTATTACTGTGTTTTTTTAAGTAAACAAAATATTGGTACATGACTTTTGTATGAATAGTATATAGGTATATCATTAACTAGATTATATTCCGGGAGTGTCCCGGGGTTAAGAAATCTAATTTGACATATCAATTTTACATATGAAATAGGCTGATGCGTTTTACAGTTACATGCAGGAAAGCTTCGGGTAGCACTTAACCTAAAACAATTAACAGCGTATCTCCAATGTTAGCGCATAACCTTAAACAATGTATAACTCTAATATTAAAACCTAATCTAAAACAATGTCCAACTCCAATGGTAACACATGTTGTAAATAAAATTCATATTTACTTGTTTGAACATAACTAATGACTTGCCTTGCCTATACATGATTAATGAATAACCTGAACACTTTGTGTTTTTTTCCCGTATGAACAAAACCACACAAAAAATAGTCATTTTTTTCTCTGTTTTTTATATAGCACTATGGTACTCGTTGGAAAGATAATAAAACGCTCGTTAATTTGGTGTAATTTTTTTCTTTAAAAAATCTCATATATAAAAGATATTTACGTTTAAAAGTTATTGGAGGAAACATTAAAGAGAAAAATCTAATTTTGTTTTTAAATTATTATTTTCCGAAAATAAAGTGATTGCCACATGGGATGACATATGACACATTCAAAAGGGAGAATGCCCTCTTTCAGTGTCATATCATTAAAATGGTTTTGGTTTATTATATGTATAGATTGATAAATCGCGCCTTTAAAATATTTTCGTTTCAAGCATTTTTTCCATAACTATTTTTTTTAACATAACAAGACTTGTTTATCTAAATTTGTTATCGGTAACATTGAACTAAGTAATTTACAGTTGATGGAGTTATCTATCTATGTTTTTTTTAGCCAGTTATTTATTTGTGTCAAGGTGAATGCATTTTCGAATCAAAGTCTAGTTTTAATATGTTTTGCAGGGCCGGCCCTGAAAATTCAGGTGCCCGGGCCGAGCCGCTAAATATATGCCCCTTAGTCTTAGGTCTTTTAAGCAATGTTTTCGAAGCGGACATTGAACCGGTGTCCTTACCGGTTCCCTAGTAGAACCGGTCAAACCGGATATAGCACTGAAAGTGTCGTAATAATTATAAAAATTAGTATGTTTGGCTAATTGGCTCATAAAAAACCACAATTTCTTAAAATTCCATAGTAATTTGAAGGGCCATTATTTTTGGTCTAAACTTTAAAAGTTTTTTAATAAAATGAATTTGACTTGCATCATGTGCAAAAGCGTGAGACAATTACTGTTTTTTAATACCACTATATATTAAAATTTACTGAAAAGGCTGCATAATTACTATATCACAACATAAATTTCAAGTAACACACTTCAAATTTTTTTTTAATTATGTTGTATCCTTCCAATCAAGTTTTTCATGCATGACTCATCTTCTTCCTTATCTACTCTTCACCTTCTTGCGTTTATAACCCGTGATGTTCAAGATGAGATCTTTTTTTTGGTTGAACACAGAAAAAAAATACTTGCAGAAAAAAAACACTCGTTGTCGCTCAAAGTGCCCCTTTAGAAATTGGGCCCGGGCCGGGGGTCCTCCCTGCACCCCCTCAGGGCCGGCCCTGATGTTTTGACACCCGAAGATATGTAGCGGTCTTGACACGATCAAAGATCTAGCAATGGTGCTTGAAAATGGTTCGGACAAGCGTGTAAGGAGGGAATGTAGAAGCAGGGGCGGAGACACCATATTAGGACGGTGGGCCTGTGCCCACCCTAGGTCCAGCCCACCTGTCTTATTTGTATGATTAGGATTAGGCCCATTTAGTTATATAATAAGTCCAGTGCCCACTGTAGGTTTTTTTTTGTTATCTCCCGCTCAAACAGACGAACAGTCAAAGCTCCATGCGACCATAATCTTCTTCTTGAGTTCTTAATTAGTGGTCCAATAGCCAACTATTGTAAGTGGCCGATTCTTTATATCAATCTTTTTTTTTGTATTTTTTTTCTGTTAATTGTTAAATACCTTTAATTTTACAAATAAGGATAATTGATTTTGTAATCTGGGTATAATATACGGGTATAATATACGGGTATAAGAGGATCTCAATGCATTTGTAGTTTTGTACCATTATTTTTACTTTACTATACCCAACATTCCAAATAAATTTAAAAAGTGTAAACCCATACCCATTCGAACCCAGCTTTTACTGTGTGATGTTACAAATTAGTGATGAATTAATAATATGATATTTCATATGATTACTTGATTTTGTATTGTTTATATATATAGTTGCTAACTTAGTTACATAAATACAGATTTTAAATTGTGATATATTGCTTGAGTTGGAGCGTTTGTGATTTGATTATTTTGTCTTTGTGAATTGTCATGTCTTCACGCAAAGTAAAACAAGGTGCGCATTGTTTATCTCTTTGAATTTTCATAGTTGATAACTGGTTTTCTTTGTGTATATTGATAATGAATGTTACTGACGAAGAGTTAATCGAGCGTTTCCAAAAGATGAAAACACGTAGAGGACAACTGTAACCGAGGTATTTTTATATTATGTTTAAGTATTTAATGAAGTATGTTATTTTATCACTATTTCTTTTTTCGCCCCATTTATGTTCGACCCAAAATGTGCCCACCCTACAAAAAATTTCTGTATCCGCCACTGTGTAGAAGAGAGGAGATAGGATGATGAGTTGTGATGTGACTATCCGAATTGATCCGGTGTTAGAGGTGCTCTAAATCGTGTTTCAAGGAAAAATGAAAAAAAAAAAAAGATAATGGTAACCGACAAAAAAGTTAATCTTAATGCTTAAAATGTGTGAAAAAACAAATTAAATGCTACAACAAAAAGATATGGAACACGGTATATCCATGATCAAAGACCGTAGTCAAGTCACTCAAGTTCAAGTTTAACAAGCTACTTTCTCACTTGTTAGTGCAAAAGTCAATATCGCTGACGTAGGTTACTACACTATTAAATCTCAACCGTTCATCTACCTCATAAATAAATCCAACAACAGCTAATACACGTTGCTTCTTTTTTAACGGCTAAAAAATCAATCTCGACTACTCTTGAAGTCCTCACTGGACAAAGTAGTACTTCGAGAATAACCCGGGTCCACCAATAATTTCACACCAGTTCCTGGGGAAAACTCGTCACCAGAAGACCCACTGCGGTAAAATCTGGCCCACCCGCAACATTTTAATGCCGGTAGGACTCGAGCTTCCCACTTCCTATAAAAAAAACAAGGAGGGTGCGACTCCACCGTAGCATCGGCAATACACGTTGCTTCTCTTTCAAAATTTTCAAAGAATACATACGTCACGTGGACTCTCTAATTATCTTAACCACAGTCAACACTAACTCAACACAAGAGTAAACTCTCACCATCTCAAACCCTATATATACCCCTCAATTCACACACCACACTCTCATCTCACTCATCCTCAACACACACACATATCACCTGTATATTAATGGTGATTCTTCTTCTTCTTATTATTCCATTAAAGCATATGTTATGACCATTCATATTCCATTATACAAATTGAACAAACTTTTGTTTTGAGATAATGGCTGAAAAGAAAACCACTCGGTTCAGTGTCGGTTACGCATTGTTACAGAAGAAACAGAAGAGTTTCATTCGGTGTTCTTTCCTAAATTCAGCGAAAGCACGCGGTATCGATCTCGTCCAAATCGATACCGATAAGCCATTACTAGATCAAGGTCCATTCGATTGTGTGATCCACAAGTTGAATTGTGAGGAATGGAGGAAACAGCTTAAAGATTACTCTATTCGAAACCCTACCTCTATTGTCATTGACTCTCCTGATGCAATCAGTAGACTGCATAATCGGATATCGATGCTCGAAGTTGTTTCAGAGATTGAAACAGTCGAAATGGATTCAGCTTCATTCGGAACACCAAATCAGGTTGTTATATACCAAAAGGATGAGCTGAAACAAGATATGACATGGTGGAATGAAGGATTGAAGTATCCGGTGATAGCGAAACCATTAGTGGCTGATGGAAGTGTGAAATCACATAAAATGTCATTAATATTTAGTAAAGAGGGGTTGGAGAAGCTGAAGCCTCCAATTGTAGTGCAGGAGTTTGTGAATCATGGTGGAGTGATATTTAAAGTGTATGTGGTTGGGGATTATGTGAAATGTGTGAGGCGAAAATCGTTGGCGGATATAAGTGAGGAGAGGTTAGGGAGTATGCAGGGGTCGGTTTCGTTTTGTCATGTGTCTAATATGAATGCTAGTGTAAAGAATGATGATAGTTATTATAAGAGTTTGGAAGATGTGGAAATGCCTCCTATGAGTTTGATAAGTAATGTGGCTCGTGGGCTGCGAAAGGCGATGAAACTGCATCTTTTTAATTTTGATGTGATTAGGGATGTTAGGGTTGGGAATAGGTACCTTGTTGTGGATATTAACTATTTCCCTGGCTATGCTAAAATGCCTGGTTATGAGGCGGTATTGACTGACTTTTTGTGGAATGTTTTGACTAATGAAGAAGCTAGGTGTTTTGATAACCCGAAAGAAGTAGTGAAGTCGGTAGATAAAATTGGTGGTCTTGTGGATGGAAAGGAGGCTCTTACTGTGGTTGCTGTTGGAATGGAGGGACAAGATCCTTTGCGGGTCATGTAACGCCTGCAGAAATCGGGACCAGTTTTGCTAAAGTGTATGCTGGTCTTTGATGTTGAGTTTGTTAGTAAAAGAGTTATCTTTAGGGTTCTTTGATTATGTTTTCTGGTTGGTAAAGGTAGTTTACATGGATCCTTGTGGATAGTGTACATTCTGTCATTTGCTGTGTGGATATAGGTACTTGTTCAATACTCTGCAAGTTTGTAGGGAGCTTAGGTTGCTTTAAAAAGGCATATTGTATTCAATCGTGTATAATCTTTTATATATATGTGCCTTGTGCCGGCTTTAGTGGATGAATCTTGTGTTCTTATGACGTTGTTTGACAGTATTAGTTTTTTTATCCGCTGCTGTAGTATATATGATGTCTTCTAAGTTTGTTTAGTGAAACGGTAATGATGCAAGCTCATGACCGCATCATTAAACTACTTGACCTGTCCTTTCTATGTCAATAATTCTTATTGAACTTATTTGCTCCATATGTCACGGACCAATGCTTGTACCAAATTTTACCTTTTTTGTTTTAATATGCCGGTGATATAGGGAGTTAAATGCAAGCATCCACCGTCCACGTGTTTATGACACGACAAACTTGTCGGCGATTGATGCAATATAATGCCAATGAAGAATCTTAGTTTGAACAAAATATCTACAAGAAGACGTCACTTTGTACCTTTGGCAACTTGTTTCCATCACCTGATTTCCGTAGATGGATCTTACATGACGTGATGGGACGTGTTTGGCGAGCTTTATGTTGTCCCATGTCTAATCTAATTCGACGGTGGTCAGGACCTAATTTTGCTTACAATTTAGGCAACTGCATAAATGGTGATAAGTGTGACAACATGTGGCAGTAAGATAGATGCTTTCTGTCTTTATAAAGTATACTATAGGGGCATAGGGCTTACAGCTTAAGGCATACACAGTGATAGAATGGTGTGTGTTCGTTTTACATCTTAGATCCTTTTATTAATTCCTAGTGTTTATTGTTGATATAACTAGATTGTGGGGTTTAGCCCATTAAACAAGATGTTTTGGCTGATGTATGGACTGTTGTTTTGATTTTATTAATTTATCTTTGCCTGCTTTAAATCACACGATCCAAGTTTTCTTGGCAGCGTCCAAACTCAACTAGCGTCACCTGTCTCTACGCTTATTGATATGTGCACAGTAGACAAAACTATAATTGGAATAAATAGATAGTAATCAGATTTAACCACGTTTGGAGCGTGATATTTGATTTCTTAACATTTATGTTGTCTGCGCTGACTGATGTGACGTTTTATTTGCTGATCCTAACTTTCTGCCATCGACGTTAGGTGTTTTATCTTTTATGGAATTTAAATTGTATTGGTAGCATCAACTTTATGGTATTATAATTTCTTGAACTTATTGCATAACGACTCTAGGTTGTCAGCTTTGGATAATTGTTCACATGATTAAGGATAGCGCTGCGGTGTGAAATTGGGCAATTTATTGCTTACAGATTACAATTTACTGATTCTATTCTTGATGGTACAACTGATTGGTTGTGCCTTCAATTGCTGGAGTAGAAATGAAAATGTGGACTTTGTTACAGTTTAAGCTATGAATATATGTCTTAAAAGACTTTCCATAAAGAAGCTAACTTTATCTTTTTGTTATGGTGATCATTTTGTATATGTGCCACATGTTTCTACCCTTTTGTCGGCGGCTTTTACTTGGGCCATTCTTGATTTTTATCTTGAATTGTAACATGAAAGAGGTATTTGCTTCCTGAAACTTAGCCTTTTATAGCATAGCATGTTATATCTTAGTCACACTTGTAAAACTGACATGTTATTGGATCTAACATATTCAATACACTTGTATAGTGGTATATGCTACTTATTTTATCATCATTGTTGATGTTGTTATCATTATCTATTACTAGTATTTTATCATCATCATCATCATCATCATCATCATTATTATTGTTATTATTTTATTTTTAAGGGTGATTGTATGCAGATGCTATGCATCTCTGTAGCTTGTGGATTGCTGGATAATGGAGCAAAACTGTAACAGAAACAGGTTTCTCTCTGTCGATCTTTCATAACCACGATTGCTAGATCATCTTAATCCATATATCATGTTAGATGATTATTCCAGTTTATTATTTGTTAATCTATGTAATTAGCTTCACATAATTAAACATCATTACCAACTAATCCTCAACAAGTCAATAGTCAATCCATCCTCCAGAGATGATCCAAGTAAGATCGATTCAAAACCGAAAGCTGAATCATCCATCATATCACTTAGGCTGCAGGAACCGCCACCTTATATTCAGATTCTTCTTCAATGTTTTCATAATCTTCTGCTTCCCACATAAACTGCGCGTATGATCCCATCACCATACTGCCATTTTCCAGACTGTAGTCAGTTAATTAAGTTTCTGTTTTCAGTTATTGGATTGATTAAATGAGATTTTTTTTTTTTGCTATGAACATGATTCAGTGGCGGAACCAGAGGGAGGTCAAGAGTGTCTAACCCCAGGTCACCAAAATTTATTGGATTTCCAAATTTATATAGAATATGAGTTGGATCCCCTAATTATAACGAGTAACTAAAAGTTCTGGTTCCGTCACTAGCATGATTTATTGCATACCAATCATCAAGAGAGGCGCTAACCGCCTGATCAAAGTAATGTTGTGCCCTCTCTCCATCTCGCTGCACGTCCCAAATTAGTTTTCCATACAGCGACATAAGTTCTCCGTCTCCAGGACTCGCTAGTATCGCTCTTCCATAACACTCCTCTGCTTTAACAATATCTCCTTCCACCTAGACTTAGAATGTTAGAAACTACTTATATTTAGTAACAATAACAGTTTCACCAAATTAACTAATCGACATTCGAATAGCTAGATATAAAAACCGATCAAAATGCACATACCTCTTGCAAGAATTTGCCATAGTTTCTGAGAAGGAGAGGATCGTTAGTAATAGATTATGTAATTATGTAAATAATTAAATGTAATTGATTTGATTATAATCTCCCCAAAAATAGGAGATTTGGTTTGTATTTGTATCTATATAATGATTGTAAATGAATGAGAGAAAGGCAAGCATTTACACATTCCTTCATGGTATCAAGTCTCTGATCCTAAACCCTACCACCACCTCTCAGCCGTCGGCCTTCTTCTTCAGCCGACACATCGCTGCCTCTTTCCTCTGTTTCTTATCCGACCTCTCTCATTCTTTACCATGGACACAAAGCTTCACCCGGCCCTTACCGTGTCGAACATCAAGAATTACATCCCACATCTCCTCGAGAAGGATTCCCCATATTACACCACCTGGTCCACTCTGTTCCAGGTTCACTGCCGCGCATATGAAGTCCTTGATCACCTATCTCCCCGTCCTGCTACCACTGCTCCTGCTTCCTCTGATGCGGCTGCCGCGGCTGCATCCGCTGAGGCACTTTGGTTCCGTCTTGACGCCATCGTGCTTCAGTGGATATACGCCACGATCTCCGCTCCCCTGCTAAACATCATCTTACAACCTGGTCAAACAGCCTACAATGCTTGGACCCTCATTCAGGAAGAATTCAACGACAACAAAACAGCGCGCGCCATCTTTCTCGCCAGGAGTTTGCAAACCTGTGCCTCGAGAATTTCTCCAACATGTCTGATTATCTTCAACATGCCAAACAGCTAGCAGATCAACTGGAAAGTGTCGGAGCACCCGTCGCCAACCATGTTCTCGCCGTCAAGATCCTCACTGGTCTCACGGACCAGTACGACGGCATCTCTACCGTCCTACAGAACCGTGAACCGTTACCCTCCTTTAATGAGCTCCGCTCCCGCTTGACTATGGAAGAAAACAAGAAGAAACGTCAAGCTACACGGTCCGCTCAGGCTGCTGGAACTGCCCTGCACACTTCGGTTTCTTCTCAGCCGAACCACCGCTCATCTGCCCCTGTTTCTGCTGCTCCGGCGTCTGAACAGGTGGCTGACCGCCGTCGTCCCACCGGCCGTCGGGGACGTGGCCGTGGGAAGACCACGTCCTCTTCTTCTTCACGCGGCGGCAACTCTTACCCAGGGAACTTTTCTTTTCCTCAGCCGGCTCATCCATACATTATCTTTCCCACCAATTGGGCCCAAAGTCAGTGGGCTAGGTTTAATAGTGGGCCTTCACAACAAACCTCTACACAGCAGCAGCAGCCCAATCCACCCTGCCCATATCCCTCCAGGCCTGCTAATAACTCTCAAGGGATACTCGGTGCTCATCCTGATCAGGCGCATTACTCGGGCTACACACCAACGGACATTGAGCAGGCTCTCTACTCCATGTCGCTGAACCCGCCTGACCACGGTCTCATGGACACTGGCGCCTCGTCTCATTCAGCAAACCAGCAAGGTATATACTCCCCGTCTAATTTTAATTCGTGCACTAATAAATATATTATTGTTGGAAATGGCATGTCCATCCCTGTTTTAGCGACAGGCAACCAAGTCCTACCCCCACCCTTTCCACCTCTTAAACTTAATAATGTCCTGTTTGCACCAAATATCATTAGAAACTTAATTTCCGTCCGTCGCCTAACGACTGACAATTTAGTTTCCATTGAATTTGACCCATTTGGTTTTCTTGTGAAGGATCTCAAAACTCGGGCTCCTATCCTCCGATGCAATAGTACAGGCGATCTTTACCCTCTCACAAAGCCTCTCCCCATCAACCTCAATCACCCACAAGCCTTCACCGCTATTTCTCAAGATCGCTGGCATCAACGTTTGGGTCACCCCGGCAACAATTTACTGCAATCTTTAAAACTTTCATCTTTTATTGATTATGGCAAACTTAATAAACATACTTGTCAATCTTGCATTTTTGGTAAAAGTGTTAGATTACCTTTTTATGATTCAGTTAATTGTACTCAATTGCCGTTTGATATTGTGCACAGTGACCTTTGGACATCACCCGTACTCAGTACGGGTGGTCACAAATACTACATCCTATTCTTGGATGATTTCACAAATTTTTTGTGGACTTTCCCTTTAGCCAATAAAACTCAAGTCTTTCACATCTTCACCCAATTTCACAACCTTATACATACCCAATTTGAAAGAAAAATAAAACAATTTCAATGTGACAACGGAAAGAATACGCAAACCAAAATTTCTATAATTTTTGTCACCAAAATGGCATGCAATTCCGTTTTTCATGTCCTTACACGTCCTCTCAAAACGGAAAAAGCTGAACGAAAGATTCGGACCATAAATAACATGATTCGAACTCTTCTTGCTCAAGCCTCCCTCCCACCTAATTATTGGCATCACGCCCTTGAGACCGCCACCTACTTGCTTAATATCCTACCCAACAAAACCTATAACTTCCGCTCCCCTACCTCCCTCTTATACAAAGTTCTACCCGAATACGAACAACTACGCGTTTTCGGGTGTCTCTGTTACCCCTTAACACCCTCCACCACCATCCACAAACTCAACTTTCGTTCCCAACCATGCGTATTCCTCGGCTACCCTCCTAACCATCGGGGTTACAAATGCCTCGATCTCACCTCTCACCAATTAATTATCTCCCGCCATGTTCACTTTGAAGAAACCATTTTTCCATTCTCCATACAATCTCCCACCTCTACACCCTCATACGATTTCCTAAACCCCACAATTCATCCTCTAGTATGGGAACATCTTGCCAAATCCTCACCCACACCTACTGCCACTTCACCGTCCCACCCTAATAATCACTTCGGCCCAACAGGCCCAAACCCATCAACCTCCTCCAACTCCAATTCCACTACCCCACTTCCAAATACTTCCGGCCCACATCAACAGCCCACTGCCACTACATCAGTCCCACCGAGCCCACCATCTCACCCGGCTGTTCACGGCCCAATCCCTGACCCACAATCCAGTCAGCCCACCATTCCTACCTCACCACCTCACCCCGGCCCACAAGGTACTCCACATCATATCTCACCTGGTCCGAGCTCCATTCCACCGCCCCCTCCCCCACCCCCACCCACCCGAACCATTCGGACTCGCTCTATGAGCGGCATCACTAAACCAAAACAACCCTTCAACCTTCACACAACCACAATCGTTCCCGTTCCAAAGAACCCACAGGTTGCCTTAGCTACTCCAGAGTGGCACCATGCCATGACCAATGAATTTAGTGCCCTTATTAAAAATAAGACCTGGGAGCTTGTACCTCGCTCTCCTGAGATGAATATAATTCGTTGTATGTGGTTATTTAAACATAAGTACAGGTCTGACGGTAGTCTGGAACGTTATAAGGCTCGATTGGTGTGTGATGGCCGCAAGCAGGAACCAGGCATTGACTGTGGAGAAACTTTTAGCCCGGTTGTCAAACCTGCAACCATTCGTCTGGTTCTCTCCTTAGCTTTGGCGAAGTCTTGGAAAATTCATCAGCTGGATGTAACAAACGCTTTTCTTCATGGCAACTTACAGGAAACAGTTTACATGCATCAACCGATGGGGTTTCGCCATCCGCAATATCCTGATCACGTTTGCCTCCTAAAGAAGTCTCTATATGGTCTCAAACAGGCTCCACGGGCCTGGGTACCAGCGGTTTACTGATTTTGTCACCTTACAGGGTTTTCGCCAAAGCAAATCAGACAACTCCCTGTTTGTCTATAAACAGGGCCCCGACATCGCATACCTTCTTATTTATGTCGATGATATCATACTTACCACCTCTACTGACGCTCTGCGCCAGCGTCTCTTACATATTCTTGCAGGTGAATTTGCTATGAAGGATTTGGGTCCTCTTTCTTATTTCTTGGGCATTCAGGTCACTCGAACAGGGGACACCATGTTTCTCTCTCAACAAGCTTATGCTAGAGATATTATTAGTCGCGCTGCCATGGATTCTTGTAAACCGGCAGCCACACCTGTTGACACTCAATCTAAGCTCACAGCTGATTCAGGACCGCTACATGATGATCCATCTACTTATCGCAGCTTAGCTGGTGCGCTTCAGTACTTGACCTTCACCAGACCTGATATCTCTTATGCTGTCCAACAGGTGTGTATGTTCATGCACGCTCCTCGGGTTGATCACTGGAATGCTTTAAAACGCATCATCAGGTACATCCAGGGTACTTCGGATTTTGGCTTCATCTTGCTCCGTCCACGAATTTTTCTCTAGTTGCATACACCGATGCAGATTGGGCAGGTTGCCCTGACACTCGTCGCTCCACTTCTGGCTATTGTGTCTACCTGGGTGACAATCTTCTCTCTTGGTCATCCAAGCGGCAGTCTACCATCTCACGGTCCAGCGCTGAGGCCGAATATCGTGGTGTCGCCAATGTGGTTGCCGAATTATGCTGGCTCCGTAATCTGCTTTTAGAACTTCAACACCCGGTCACACGCGCCTCCTTGGTTTATTGTGACAACGTCAGCGCCATCTATTTGTCCGGCAACCCGGTTCAACATCAGCGTACCAAACACATAGAGATTGACATTCACTTTGTGCGTGAACAAGTTCACCGTGGCGCTGTCCGAGTTCTTCATGTCCCTTCGCGACATCAGATTGCTGACATCTTTACCAAAGGCCTTCCTCGTGTGCTATTTGATGATTTTCGCTCCAGTCTCAGCATTCGTCCACCCTACGCTTCGACTGCGGGGGTGTAATAGATTATGTAATTATGTAAATAATTAAATGTAATTGATTTGATTATAATCTCCCAAAAATAGGAGATTTGGTTTGTATTTGTATCTATATAATGATTGTAAATGAATGAGAGAAAGGCAAGCATTTACACATTCCTTCAGTTAGGACTCGACTCCAACAGTTTCTGATAATGCGCGCCAAGTTTGTTCAGTTCGTTATTATTGTTACTTCCTCCTGAAGATCGTCCTGAACCAAAACCATCGCGATTTTGTCCACTTCCATTACCACCTGCTGAGATCTCAATCATCTGATCAAGACATTTCTCTGCGAACTCCTCATCTGCCTCGGACAACATTTGAGGAAAGGTCTTCCATCCGGTATTGATTGGCATTAATCTAAAACTCGTTTGGGGCTCGGATATAGCTCTGCTGATTCTACGACGATTGTTCGCCTTCAAAGGCGAAAACTCAAACTTTTCACAGCCCGAAAAGGAACCGTGGCGTAGGGGAATGGAACTAGGCAATAGAGCCGAACTAATCGGCCCAGAACCGGTCCGAAAAAGAGCAGATGTCATTGTTTTTCTTATAAATTCTGTTAGAAATTTTGAGAGGTTTATGAGGTTGAATAAGGTTTGTAGAGTTTGTAACTTTGTATATGCTACAAAGAAGCCGTTAGTTGACTTGACGGTGTTTGATTAGAAAACAGGACATGTGATAGCATATGCGGATGCAGACACGGTGGAGTAGGCGGCGTTAGTGTGGGTTAACGGAAGCGTAGATTGTTAAAAGAGTGGATGCATGGGGATTGTCACGTAGAAGACGTGGAAATGAGGTGACGTGGATAGTGCCACCGTTAAAAAAAAAAGAGAGAGACCTTTACTTAGACTAGACGGCATTCTTGAATTTTCCTAGAAATTGTGATAGATCCAATGGAGTAGCAATTTATATATTCTTTTTAATATGTATTTTATTGAGATGGGAAATTAGTTCATCTTTTCAAGTTGATAAGCTGATAATAATACACACACTATACTTGGAACATTGATATTTGATGCCTTTGTGATATTTTAGCAAAGAGTTTGTGGTTTAGCTGTTTCAAAGTTATAGTAAATGTGTTTCTCCTCAAATGGTTGACAAGTTGAGAGTTTTACCCATAAGGCTATGATGGACACTCATGTGGATTTAGAGTTAGGTTTAGAGGATGTGCGAGTAAGTTATTCTATAAAAAGTTCTCATATTATATGAATTACAAACATTTAAACATTAGAAATTAGAAGGCTTTAGTAGATGGCTAGATGCTACCCACCCAACCCAATCTTATGGTTTTGCAGGGCGAAGCTTAGTTATAGCTGGTGGTGCCCCGCCCTCTCGTTTTTTGCTCAGTAGTGTAAATTTACGCGTTGAAAATTTTATACTTATTGAGTCTGGCCTCCCTCCGTTATAAGGGTACCAATACAACAATGTAAAATTTTTTTGCTCGATGGATTCGGTACAATATTTAGTACCCACTTTTCAAAATATATGGTATCGGTAGGTTCGGTACTAGTACTATATAAAGAGAAAGAGAGGTGTAATAGGTATCGGTAGCGCATTAATCCTGTACAAAACCAGTAGATCTGATACCTGCTTTTTCGAAAATTCGTTATCGGTAGAGTTATGACACCATTCTCATCCCTCTACATGTACAAACTACAAAAGAGACCAAGAGGGCAGACTGCCAGAGGCTATGTATCTTTGCTAAATTACACGTTTCAAACTTTCAATACTTCGATAGTTCGATGGAAAATGGCCGTATCCTGGCCCAATTACTACAAATTCACAAAGCCCATCCCCAAAATTAGTTATTCGATGAAATTGGGTGGGCTTCTTGTGGCTCATGCCTTACCGAAGATAGATTTTGCTAATGCTGTTTGTCTCAAGAGGCAGAGGTGTGAAAAACCAGATTGGCCCATCAAACATGTTCCTGACCCAAAAAATTGGGTTTGGGATTGATCCAACTCGTAGTTTTGCCATCAGTTCGTAATCTCATTCTTGAAACTCGTTTAGGCGCTTATAACATAAATCAATTTTAAAAGAAGCAAAAAACCCATGTTAAAACCAGGGGTACTCAAAAGCTCACGGCTCGCTTGATAAAAGCTCGGCTTTATTTGTAAACGAGATGAGCCCGAGATAGGTGTGGCTTGGCTTGTGAGCCAACTCAAATTATTTTATTTTATTTAATTAACCTTAACATTAAATGTATTAAAATAAAAAAAATATGTGGGACAGGGATGAAGTGTTAACATTTTAAGTTTATTGACCAGTAACATATAAAAATATTGAAAAACAATACATACTGTCATTAAGCCTCTCATGTTGCGGCGGGGGGCGTAAACTGTGCCAAATAGCAACATTGCCACACCACCGCTAGTACTACCAACATCGAAAAGATCGTAAAAACAAATAAATGAAAAAAGAAAAATAACTAACACGAACGAAAAGCAAGTGAAAGATCATTGATCCATGCACGCTCGTTGTGGCATGTTGATACGAAAAAATTAGAACAAAACCTATGTAGATTTAGGACAAGCGTTTTTAAATCATATTGTAGAAGTAGCAGTTAGTGTAATAGCATAAATTACAATGGAGATTTCATCAGGTTTCTAGTAGCATAGCTTGTTCTTTTTTTCAAACTAGAAGGGTATCTACGGGATGTGGCGGGTAACACCGACATTGCCAAAGTGTATAGTTGGGTCGGTTCGGTTATTATCCTCAAGTGATGTTGAAACCAAAGTCATGAGTTAGTTTTTTATTAACCAATTGGTTTTCAATTCAGTTTTTTCAGTTAGATTAATGATTTTTGGAACTGTTAAAACTTTGACTTAAACAATCTTAGGCTAAAACTTTGACTTAAAAATATGTGAAAATGAGATATAAATACATGATATAGATATAAATACATAAAATGGAGATTTTAATATGAAATACATGAACTGATGGTATAAAAAGAAATAGCATATGAAAATATGAATGGTTAGATTTTTTTCGGTTAATTTGGTTAAACGATGGTACAAAAAAAAAAAAAAAACGGTAACTGATTTTTGGATAAATCGGTTTTCAATTAATTTAGTTTTTTTTGTTGATTTTGGTTTGGTTTTGTCTGTTTTTGATTCGGGATTTGTTAACGATTCAATTATTGTTCACCCCTGAACATTGTTGATCACG
>JAUTDX010003417.1:0-47152 GCA_030844895.1 Ambrosia x helenae | reverse complement strand
CAGCCTCAATGGCCTTGGGCTTAATGGATTTGATGTTTTCATTTCCAGAATCCCATTCCTCGTCGTTTGAGTCTCTTCAGATCAACAGACTCCTCATCAACTAACATTGTCTTTGTCTTTCCAGCCTTCTTTCTAGCAACACTCTTTTTGCCTCTTTGTTGTTTCAACTTCTACAGCCTTTGCCTTGCCTTTCCCTTTACCTGTCTTAGCACCTTTGTTTACCACTTGACGCTTTCTTTTTGCATCAGGATCAATTGGAAATAGTGGATCATTATCAGATTCACTGTTATCATTTCTTGCTCTGTTCTCACCTGGATCCTTGTAGTCTGGATTGATCAGGTGTCCAAACAGATTATTGTGTGGAGGTCTTTCATTCTCTGGAACACCCTTGTACCCCTTCATTCTACTCAACATACTCATATTCATGTGACTTTGCACTACAATCTGCTTAGGATCTTTCTTCAATTTGGGATATTTTCTATCAAAAATCATTTGTAGAAACCTCGGTACATCAAAAACTTATGAACCTTCAGTCTCTTCAACGGTTCCCATCATATAATCAAGAATCATTCCCGATACATTGAATGGTTTGTTCAGAATCAAAGCAACCACCAATGAACTAATGCTCTTCCTCATCACATCAAATCCACCACGAAATGGTCCGAAAAACATGTAAGATCACATGTGCAAAATAATTAAACTAGAGGACACAGCTTGGCTTTGTGAAGCAGACCATCTGTGATAGGACCGTTATACTTCATTCGTAGAAAACATTTCCTCTGTCCAATCCATGATACACTCTGGGATCAGTAGGAGAATATTTTAGATCTAAAGCTTCTCGGATGTCATTCTCTGTAACAATAGCTAGTTCTCCTTGAATCTTGCTGACAATAGCAGTTTTGTGCTCCCAGAAATCAATTCGAGCATTCTTCCAAAAATCAACTTGATGATCTTTATAGATGGTTGTTGTTGTGGCAACAGCATAGATTACTCTGCTTCGTCTTAGAAAGTCCACAAAATTTCAGAGAACTCGGTGTGTTGCTTAACTTCCCCAATAAACGCACAGCAGTTGTGTGCTGCTTCAAAAGGTAACTCTTCTTCCTTGTCTTTCTCAGCAGGTTTCTCTGATATAGCAACTTGTTTCTCGGGTTTTATTGTTCAGCCATTTGAATTCTGCAAAACAAAACATGAATTCATCAAATCGGACAAAAATTGAATTTTGGTCAAAAACCTTTTCCTTCGACCCATACGTGGGTTCGAATGAAGAATTTATGCTGGTTCGAATGAGGATTTCAGGTTCGAATGAGAAAATCATATTGATAAAATATTCATTCGACCCTTAAATCATTTTTCGACCTCCAAAACATTCACATTCGACCTAAGAAGATCTCATTCGACCCTTCCAAACAGGTCGAACTTGACTGTTTGAATTGAAAAATACTAAATCACAATTCAGTCAATTTTAAACATCACATTTTGTTTGTTTGTGTTCTAAATTGGCCGACTAACATATATTAACAATCAATTGCTATATGCAATGAAGATTAAACTCAAAGTATATAAATGTAGTTTAACAAATCATACAACCAAAACATTATAAAAAAAATTAAACGATTTATGCAAAATATGATCGCATACTTATTCACAAACTTCAAAATATTTTTTCATAGACAACATTTGCTATTTATTATTAACGTTGTCATCTTTATCCAATATTAGTATCTTCAGGCAATCTCTACTCTTGTCACTTAGCAGTGACATACAACTGCCAATGTGTAAAAACAGGATCTTTCAAATACAGATCCCTAAATAGGGTTTGTCCTTGACTCTTATTTATTGTCATTACGAAACATAAAGTAAGAGGGAATTGTCTTCTGTTAAATCTGAAAGGAATCTTCTTATCAGATGAGGACAATCTAATTCTTTGGATAAAAGTTTGCATTCCAATGTTACTCCTGTGAAACTATTTTACCTTCTATAAAACACGGTTTGATATGGCAAGACGATTTGGAAACTTGTGGCTTTGAAAAGAATTTATGTCCAGCTATAGGATCCCTAAACCATTAGAATAACAAAACAGTAAAATTTGTCAAAAAAAAACTCTGGTGAGGAAAAGAAAGACATTTGGCATTGTAACTGTATTATCATCAAGAATTTAAGGTAAATATATCCAGAAGACCATGAACTGTTTTGACGGTTTGACTCATAACCAACGACCTAAAAATCAAGCTAAAACAACTGTGAAAAATCAATACTAAACCTACATGAGAAACTCGTTAGGAGTAAAGATAGCAACGTAGATGGGTTTGAATAATATGTCAAAATGGGAGGTTTTTTATAGGGCACCTTTTATCCATTTGACCTGTTTCAATGCTTCCACAATCGGAATATTGTGTGTAGAACAATTCTGATTGAATAAGTCGGATTTATTTATATAGTTGAATTATAAAAATGGAAGGATTGGTATTTACGTGATTTGGTGTCACACCACGACAACGGCGGAAACACGTGACATGGACGCGAAAGAGAAATGTTTCATAGCACGATTAAACAAACACATAATTTAGAAAATAAACATTCATTAGACGGCGGAAAGTATTTTGTTTAGGTACACGTCCCAAATGTAGTTTTTAACAAAATAAGGATTTTCGACTATTTCCAATCCCATAGGAAATATTAGTAAATCCCTAACAAAAGTCCGTCTCGTCTCTATTTTGCCCGCCCTAGCCATTGCACGCCTTCACACTCCTAGTTACCTGAAAGATATGTTAGGGAAAGCGTCAATATATAAATATATTGGTGAGTTTCACAGGTTTTTGACATACCAATAATTTAACATTCGTTTGTAAATAAGTGCGCATAACGAAATAAGAAATGTGCTACATATAACATTAGGGTAGCTAGTCCTAATACCGATGGATTCCCCATGAGCCCATAACCAAAACCAGACTACTTTTCATTGCCCCGCAAGTTGTTTACATGGTAACAACTAATTTAGAATATCGTCGCACCCTTGGTCCTTCCGTGTTGATCGCTAATCAACCGGGGTGGGTCTCGTCAAGAACCAATAGTACTATTCCCATATTCTGTGGCTACATCACTTTGTATAAATGGTTACGGTTAACTGCGGAGACTTCACGTCCCATGTGACTTTACCGTTACCCATGTGCCCATCTTATGTACCATTTCATACTTTCACATGTTACCGCACATTTAATACTTTCTTACTTACATATCTTTCCCCGAGTTTAAAACATTTAAAACAGAAAAGGGGCCGTGAAAACTCACCTCAAGCGTGTCACGAAATCAGAAATTAGTCTTTGCCAAGTCCAATGCGAGACCACCTACATGTGTCCTAACTTAATAAGGCACCGGTCTCAAAGTGCGTGTCTTACTGGCAAGTAGTCTTTCCCCAGCTCCCGACACCACGTTTATACTTACGGTTTAATTAGGAATATACCCTAGTCTTAGGTCCGTTGGTGATGATTTATCCCGTTACAAGTTTCACTTAATCTTATAATATAACCGTTGGTATTAATTACCAAGTTAGTTGGTTTCGTCATCGCGAACCCCGATCATTGCCCGTTTTCCTTACACGTCATGATCTTTAAACATATTTATCAATATGTATTTACTAACTTGTATTAATATTTCGTTATATCTTCCGACTCAACTCACTTTTATTATATATTTATTTCCCCATAAAAATAAATATACCAAGATCTTGTCGAACGAGATTCATTTCATGTTAAGTAGTTATTTTTCCCATAAGTATACATGTACTTATATTAACATACTTAGCTTATTTTATTTCTTACAAACTCTCCCATTTTACTTCCAACACTTAGGAAAGTGTTTATGTATATTTTTCACCCTTTATATTTTGTTCACAAAATATATACTTATTTTCTTACTTGGAATAATTAGTCCGTAATCGCCGCAATAACGTATACTCGTATCTTGTAGGAAGTTATACTTGTATACTTATCCGTCCGATTTACTTTTTGTCCGATTTATACTTTGTTCGCTTTACACTTTTGTCCGATAGCTCGCCGCATTAACATACGTCCGCTTTCCCGATTTCTTAACTTATATATATATTTTGTAGGAAATCATACTTCTTGCCGGTTTACACATTTTTCTACTTTTAAATACATATATATATATATATATATATATATATATATATATATATTAACTTGGATGTTTTATTCCTAAAACTTCTTACAACACTTGTACATCCCCATAAATGTAAAAGTGCATATTTTTATATAAAACATCCCAAGTTATTTAGATTTCCATTTTTCTTACAACAACATTAGTGTTTATATTTCCCAACACTTGTAGCAACTTTATATTTTTATAAAAAAAAACACTTTTTATAAAAATATCATCTTCACAAAATAAAATATTTTGTATAAGTTTCTTTACTTTACAAAAACACCCCTTTTGGATTCTAACTTTTCATTATTAACTTTTACTTTTCAAAAATTACATTTTTCAACATAGAGTTTCCAAAATCACATTTTACACCCATGGACTTTCCAAAGTTACTTTCCAAACCTCTAACTTTACAAAAGTCACATATTATTTCCAAGACATATAAAAATGACAATTTCCACTAAAACTAGTAAATTTAACATGTCAAAATTTACAATAAGTGTTCTTTTCCCAATCCAACACTTTTATTAGTCTCATATGGTCATTTTAAGCCTACTACCATGTTTGATTTAAGTCTTGGAGTCCATTTGGTCATACTTGTATTTTTAAAGTCTACAACTATATTTTTGTGATTTTAGCTTCATTACATTTTGTTACAATTATTTCATGTTCAAGTGGTTCCATTAGTCATAATATTATGATCAAAACCATTTTCAGGTGTCTTAGGTGCTAATTTATGTTTTTCATCCAAAACAACTTCTAAAAAAATACTAGAACATACAATATTTTTGTAACAAAATAACATCACCAACCACCCTAAAACTTATGTTTATGATCATCTTGTAAACATTTCATTTTTAGAAAACACCCAAAACCTTGTTTCAAAACTTTGGTTAAAAAGCACCCCAAAACAACTTGCAAGTCAAGCATATAAATAAATAAAACTTGAACAAGATAAGTTTTAGGAAACTTACTACTAGCACAAGGCTAGGGAAGTCACAAAAACACTAGATTATGAAGGGGTTATGTGTGTCTTCCAAGGGTTATGCTCCAAGCACTTGTACACACTTGATTTAGGGTAGGAATGGAGTGTTTATTATGTGTTTTTAGCTTAAAAATGGAGGTGGGTGTGGGGTATAAAGTCACGGCAATTCAGCAGCAAAGATGAAGGTTTTGAGTTGTTTTGTGATGTTAAAATGAGACTTACATGGTTTATATGGTGCATTATAAGATTATAAAAAGTAAAATATCTTAGGCATGCTACAACATAATCATAATTCCCTTTGCAACATGAGACATTAGGGTGGCTAAGCCACCTTTAGGGTTGCCGGCCTAATGGCCCTTGGTGGGTCCCATTCATTTTGCAAAATATCCACTAATTATTTAGTTAGAATTGAATCGGTTCGGTTAGGGTTTTCGGGATTTTTACACGTTCTTATTACGAGCTATTTTGGACACGTAATTAACTTCCAATTACCCTTAAAGATAGCCTAGTTTAATTATTGGTAAGTTTTTTTTAGGCTCTTACCGAGTGAAAATATATATTTTACGCGCATCGGGTGCGATACGCGAACTTTATTTGCTACCGGGAGATTTTAATTTGGAGTTTTCATTTATAGTTTTGGGGTTCCAAAACACTTTATATTTCATAAAAATACCCTTTATTTTATATCCCGGGCATTCGGGATCGTTTTCAGTTATTTAATTATCGCCGGGTAATCACCAACGTCCGTTTCGGACTAGTTTATTCTTATGCGATTCCTTCGCACTTCTAATTAAACTAAGGCATTCCTATGCCAATTATTGGACTCCGCTATTTTCCGAATACTCAATTATACTTAATTGATATTAATTCTTGCTTAGAACTGTTAATTACATATATTAATTACGTACGAATTTACCTTAATTTTGTCGAACGTCACATTTGGTCAACAACACTTAAAATTAGCACAATTATTGCAATCATGATTATGGCTAACGTTTCATGATAATTGATTAAAGGACAATTCTTTGTATAACGTAAACTGTCAAGATATTTAAATGAAAGATATTGTGGAGAATGAAAAAAAATAAAGAAAACGGTTTATATATTTCAATTTCGGAGCTCCATTTAGCGGTTGAATCCATGAGGACCCTCTTTAAGGCCTCCATTTGACCCGGGTCTACTCTTTTATTATATAGATAAATTAGGTTAAACTTATTTTAAATGTGTTATTTTTAACTATTGAATAATATTTTAGACTATTGAATTTTGAAAGTCATTTTTCCTTTTTTTTCTAAATTCGAGCCAAACCAAACCGAGCCAAGCCGTCTCGGTTTAAAACCAAGCCGAGCTCGAGATTTGATTTTCAGCTCGGTTTCAAATCTGAGCCGAGTCGGCTTGGTTTATAACCAAGCCGAGTGCGAGCTTGACCTGGCTCGGCTCGGTTTGGCTCAAGAACAACCCTACCTTTGAACACAAATTACACTTTACTCAAATACATTACAAAAAGTTTTTGAAAGCGTAACCGTAAAGGGGCCAATAATGCAAGAAACATTTTCCTCAAGGACATATAAATCAATATTACTTCCATCGACCATCACCAATCGAATTGAAATAATATTAGGGGGATAGGGCACCACCCGAATTGTTCAAGGGTACCCACTACCAGCACGGTAACACCGCCGCCACTCATGCTGGTAGTGGTCCCGTGAACCATTTTGCTGGTTCTGTTTACCGTGCTGGTAACCGTTTTTTATTTTATTTTTGACTTTTATAAATGGTATTTTCCAAGGTTAACCGTTTGTTTTTTAGTATTGTTTTATTATTTTTACCGTTTGTTTTATAATTTTTTTATTATTATTTTAATCGTTTGTTTTAAAATGTAATTGAAAATAAAAAAACATTAAAGATAAACATAAAAAACTAAATATTAGTACTATTAAACATTAAACATAAAAGTAAAATACATTAAAAAAAACCCTAGAGTTGGCGCAACAGTTTGGTGGAACGGTATCAATGTCATTGAATTTGATTGACGGTTTCCAAATTGAATTCACTGACCGTTTAGTTGTGGGACGGTTGTAATAGTAAAATTTATATATATTAATATTCCAAAGGCTTATATATGCTACATGGCACTCAAAGAGACCATTCTCTCCCTTGAGAGTGTCATGTAGGATCCCATGAAATAATAATAATAATAAGGAAAAATTACAGAAATCGTCCTTTATGTTTACCTGTTTTTTCAGTAGATGTCCTTAAACTTCAAAAGTGATGGGAATCATCCTTTATGTTCTAAAATCTTTCAAAACTAGTCCTTTAGCACTAACATGGTTAGATTTTCCTGTTAAGTTAAGTCACGTGAGTGGCACACGAGGGTATTACTGACATTTCACCTCCTCTTTTGATTTCCCCCCTTTAAAACCCTTCCCTCTTCCCTGATATCAACATAAACCTCAATCAAATACCCTCTAAACAAATTAAACCCTAAACTTCCATCCCTGAATTCCACTCGAAAAACACTGAATCTATGGCGAATGATCAAGATAGAACACAAGGATGGTTTATTCGTGAACCAGATGATGATGATTACGAACCATATTGTAAGTCTCTGACCCTAATAAAGTCTGGGTTTTTTTTTTTACCTGAAAAGATCAAATTTAAAAAAAAAATTGAATTTTTTTTGTTGTTTGCAGATGATATGCCTAATCTGTTCACCATACGACTTCATCATGGTGGAATGTTAACCAAGAGTCCAGGACGTACTTATGAAAGGGGTAGGATCGACTTTGTGGACTACATTGACATCGATCTTCTATCAATGCATGAAATTTCAGACATGGTAAATCTGTTAGGTTATTCTAGTGTTGATGCTATATACTACTATTTCCAAATTCCTCAGAAGAATTTAGACGATGGATTAGAGGATTTAAGTTCCGATCAAGATGTTTTGAACTTAGCCAAACATGTGGAAATGCATAAGATAATCAATGTCTATAGTATTCATGGTTTAGAAAACATTAAAGACTTTTTGTTGTCACCTAGTAAACCTAGGACTGTTACCATTGAAGAAATAGATGAAACTGGACCTTATGCAATAGTCCCTGCAAAGTTAAAGGTTATAAGAAACCTTAATGTAGGCCAATCTTCTAAGGTTGATGGTGGGCAGTTTAGTGGTGTTACTCAAAATGTTGATGCTGGAGATTCTGCTAAGGTTGGTAGGTGTAGTGTAACTGAATTGGAGGTTGATCAGGATATGTTTTTATATGATAATGGACCTATAGTTGATGAGGAAGTTATAGTAGGTGATGGGAGTGATAAGGAAGAAACACATGATAATGAAGACAGTGACTCAGACTACATAGTTGATGAAAACAATGTGATGCCTGATCATGAAGTAGATATGAGTGATTACAGAATTCATGTTGACTATGATGTGGAAGATAATGTAGGTAATCAACATGATGATTGGGATATTGATGATGAAGGGTTACAAAATGATTTCTTCCCAAGTGGGTCAGAATCTGATGACAATGAAACAAGTGTTAGGAGAAAACAGCTAAACAAACTTAGAAAGGCAAAAGCAAGTGAGAATAGAGCTGTTTTTTATGTGTCACAAGTCTTTGGAACTAAAGATGAAGTTAAGAAATTGATAAAAAAAAATATGCTGTTGAGAGTAGAAGGCAAATTGTGGTTATTAAAAATGATAAACAAAGGGTTAGGGCAGAGTGTCATGGATGTTTACCAGAATTTGAGGTTGATGACTTTGGAGTTCATGTTGCTAGTCAAGCACCAGACAAAGGGAAAAGTGCTAAAAAATCAAGGGGGGTGGTGTTAAGGGGGCTGTTGTGAACAAAAACAAAGTTAAGGGGGATGCTGTTAAAAAAGGGTTTCACAAGGGTCCTCCTGTTAACAAGGGTAAAGTTAAAGGGTCTTCTGATAAAAATGCTGGTGGGAGGGGGAATAAGACAAATCCATCAGAATTTCAATGCCCCTGGGAGCTTTTAGTATCTAAAGTTAAAAAGGATGAATCATGGGTGGTTAAAACTTTAGTTGAGGAACATAAATGTGTTCAGACCAGAAAGATTACAGCTTGCACATCTACATTTCTATCTCAACAACTCTTAGATCAGATTGAGGAAAATCCAGATATTCCTGTTAAAGCTGTTCAAGAACAGTTTCAAAGGAAATACGAACTTGGGATCTCTAGGATGAAAGCATATAGGGCTAAGTCACAAGCAAAGAAGATGGTGGAAGGGGATTACACATCACAATATGCTATGTTGAGGGATTATGTGTTGGAGTTGAAAGATACAAACCCAGGTACTACTATTAAAATAGAAGTTGAAAGAGATACTGATACAACTGAAAATACAAGAAAGTTCAAAAGGATATATGTTTGTTTGGGTGCTTTGAAAGAGGGTTTTAAGGCAATAGGTAGGGATTTTCTAGGTCTAGATGGTGCTTTCATGAAAGGGCCTTATCCTGGCCAGATCTTAAGTGCAGTGGGTATTGACCCTAACAATGGTATATATCCAGTTTGTTATGCAATAGTAGAAGCAGAAAATTACAATGCTTGGTTATGGTTTTTGGATATGTTGGGTGATGACTTAGACTTGGGTAGAAACTCAAACTTCACTTTCATCAGTGATAGGCAAAAGGTAACCCTTGTTTACATAGTTAATGATTATTATTTACATACTTATTAATGACATAACACTTCTTTACATGCTTAGTAGGGCCTACTTCTTGCACTTTCAAGGTTGTATCCTTGTGCTGAGCACAGGTACTGTCTTAGGCACATTCATGAGAATATGAAGCCAACATTCAGAGGCAAGCTTTATAAAGATTTACTGTGGAAATGTGCAAGTGTAACAACTATACCAGAGTTTACTACTGCCATGAATGAGTTAAAGTCTGTGAACAAGGCAGCACATTTGTGGTTGTCCAAAATCCCACCTCTGCACTGGAGTAGGTCTCATTTTACTGGTATGAACTTGACAATCTATGTTAAGTATTTGTTTTGATTGGTAAGTCCATTAGAATAATATACATTGAAACCACAGGTAGGGGACAGACTGACATGTTACTTAACAATATGTGTGAATCATTCAATGGAAAGATTGTGGAAGGTAGAGACAAGCCAATTATCCATGCCCTAGAGTACATTAGGGAGTATTGTATGAGGAGAATTGTTGCTGTGTTGAAGGATATAGAAACCAGTGAAGGACTTTTGACACCTAGGGCCACAGAAGTGTTTGATACAATTAAGAAAGATGCTACCTTTTACAGTGTTCAGTGGAATGGGGGGATAAATATGGGGTTAGTGGTAAACCAGGTCACACAAGAGTTGTTGATTTGGAACAGAAAACTTGTGCATGTAGAGGTTGGGAAATAACAGGTAAGAATCTACTATGGTTGATACTAATGTTTTATAATTCTGTTTACTAATGATTGATGTATGCACAGGGATGCCATGTAGACATGTAGTGGCTGCTTTATGGTTCAAATCTACTAATGGTGACAGAGTTGGTGCATTGGAAAGCTGGGTTAATCCAGTGTACACAATGGAGAGGTGGAGACAAGTCTACTCCTTCAAGATCAACCCCATTAATGGCAGGGCTTTGTGGCCTAAGTGTGAAGTTCCAACAACATTATTGCCACCTAATCATCACACCCAGGTGGGTAGACCAAAGAAAGTAAGGAAGAGGTCAGCATTTGAAATGGAAGATGTTGCAAGGGGAAGAAAACTATCAAAGAAGAACACCAAGACAACTTGTGGCAAGTGTGGAAACCCAGGTCATAACCAAAGGACTTGTAAGGGCCAGACTGAGAAGGTGCAAAAGGTTCAGGGTAAGAAGGCTGGGAAAAGGGGAAGAAAAAAGAAGACTGATGTGGGAGTGCAGGGTAATAATGACAAGGGGCAGGGTTAATTTTTAGTTTTGGAAGTGTTTTAAACAATGTTTATGGTATTTAATGTGTTTAGGATGTTTTCAGACATTATGTATGGTCTTATGGTCTTTTATGTGTTTTTGGATAATAGTTATGGTATGTACTAAATCTATGGTTTTTGGATGTTTATGAATGATATTCTGGATAATCTGCATTTGGTTGTTTAGTATGGTTTGTCCATTTGACCCATTATGGTGTGGTTTGTCAAAACTGTCCATTTAACCCATTTGGTTGTTTAATATGGTTGTGTAGGTTTGTCAAACTGTCTAAATATCAAAACCATTTGACCCATATGTGTTTTGGATAATACAAGGGATTCTTACAAGCCATTATGTAAAACCATTTGACCCATTGTCAAAACTGTCCATTAAGCCATTATACAAAACCATTTGACCCCATTATCAAAACTGTACATTTGACCTATTATCTGCATTTGACCCATTATCTACATATTAATACCAAAATGTGCATTTTATGCACTTTCATTGCCACAATAGATTCTTACAAAACAGGTTCTTACAAAACAACTTCATACAAAACAAGCAGCATCATACACTGCTTCTATACTGCTTCATTAAGATGGCTACCCTATCCATCTGCTACATATACTGCTTCTAATACATACACTGCTAATTCATGAACACATACACCAGAAATCCTATCCAACTAATAGCCAGGAACCTCTTCAGTTTGATAGCCTGATCCTTGGTAGCTTTGATCTCCTGTTGAAGCTGGATTTTTTCAAGCATCAGCTTGGTCTCCCCCATTTCTAAGTTGTTTTTGGATCTTAACAAACCAGGTATGATGTCCACACATCTTTGGCAGTTGTCTTCACACCACCCAATGAATCTACATCTGGAACCCTAATTTAAACATACAACATTGTATCAAAAATCGATGTTTACATAGAACCCTAATTTAAACATACAACATTGTATCAGAAATCGATGTTTACATAGAATCCTAATTTAAACATACAACACCACCAAATTACCTGATCAGGACATGCAAAGAACCGGCGACCTGGGTTTCTACCAGTCCAGGATGTGAGAATGATTGCTGGTTTACCACATTCACAGAACACTGGCCTCGACATCTGATCGTTTGAGGATGGAACCCTAATTTCGTCTTTGATCGAATAGGGCATTTGGTGAGCAGGGAAGGGTTATAAATGGGGGGAAATCAAAAGAGGAGAGGAGGTGAAATGTCAATAATACCTTCATGTGCCACTCACGTGACTTAACTTAACAGGAAAATCTAACCACGTTAGTGCTAAAGGACTAGTTTTGAAAGATTTAGAACATAAAGGACGATTCCCATCACTTTTGAAGTTTAAGGACATCTACTGAAAAACAGGTAAACATAAAGGACGATTTCTGTAATTTTTCCTAATAATAATAATATTCATTAATCATGTATTGGCAAGTCATTAATTATGTTGTCATATTAGATATTTTATTATGTCATATTCGATATTTTAACCCCGGGACGTTCCGGGATAAAAACTAGTTAATTAATATTTAACCTTTAGACCGTATGAAATAAAAAAAAAATAGTAAAATTAAAAAATAAAAATAAAAAAAAATCAGTGGAAGTGGTTGAGAAAATTAGAAAAAAAAAACAAAAATAAAATATAGGAACACCCCTTGTGCCTTGTTTCTAGCAAAAGAACTCCTTAAACCCCTTTATAAAAAAAAAAAAATCTCCGGTACACACAATTTCTAGGGTTTCAAAACCAGTAAACATCCGATCAAATGGAGAGTGCATTCGCTAACGCTTCAGCAATATCCGATCAACGCCAAAAGATCGAAGAATACAAACACATTCTCTCATCATTAATCGCCTCAAACGACATCGTACAGGCCAGAAAGTTCATTGATCACAGTTAGACCTTTTATCTTATTATTATTATTATTATTATTCTAAAACGACATCGTATTGTTTTAGTTAACTGATTATTATTATTATTAATTGGCAGTTCTTTCGGACGATGTACCGTTGGTGGTGTCGAGACAGTTGTTGCAGACGTTTGCTCAAGAGTTGGGGAGGTTAGAGCCGGAGAATCAGAAGGAGATTGCTCATTACACGCTTCATCAGATTCAGCCTCGTGTTGTTTCGTTTGAGGAACAGGTTTGTGTCTTATTGAATCGATTATTTATTAGTTTGTTGTATGTATTAAGTGCATTGGCTTTTAGAGGTGGAGTTTAGGGTTAGTAATGGTATTGCTTATTAGTAATGGTTTGATGAATTCATAATTATTTAGAAATTTTTTAGATCATGTATAGCGGATGGTTTAACGTGTGTCTATGTGGATGAAGTCATTTTGTTAGATGACAATTGTTGTGGAACTGTTTTGCTTGGTTTCAAAAAGGGCGAAGCACATAAAAGCAACAAGGTCTAAACCGAGGTGCAAAGCGCAAAATACGCAGGCTTTTTATACCAGAGGGGCAAGACGATTATATAATTTTTTTTATACATCCCATAATTTTTAGGTTCCCCTATGAGGCACACGTGGGAAAAAACCGGAAAAAATGTGCTTCTTGTAAAAGGCGTGCCAGCCTAGCCAAGGCGCCTGCTGGCGCACTTTTTAAAACCAAGCTGTTTGGCATGCCCACTGTTATATTGTTTTTAGTTAGTGGTATACTGGTATTCTGTTATTTTAAGTTTTTAACTTTCAACAACTTAACATACCTGCTTGTGGAGTTGTGGATTCATTCATTGTCTAAGTCAGAGGGATTGTTGTGTTGGAGCTTGGAATACCATTCCTGACAATTAGTGATTATAGCTTCTATCAAGCTTGGTTTAAAAAAAGGCACTTAGGTAAAGGCATCAGGGGCAAAAAGGTGCGCCTAATGTTCTGGGTAAATTTGGTTAATATTAGGTTCCCAGGGTTTGTAGGTGATATTTAAAGCAGATTAGAGACAGCGTCACGTACAAGTTGCATATCTCACGTTTTGCCTAGTTGGGAAACTCCTCACGTTTTTTCAGTGTCGAATGCCAAGATGCACGTTATTAGTGGTTGATTTTTTGTTAGAACTTGAAACACTTGTCAGAATGGACACTTGATTAAGTGCTGAACCATTAAGAGGTCTGAATGGTTAAGAGGTCTGAATGGTTAAGTGCTGAATCATTAAGTTGGACTTCTTAATGGTTAATTTTCTTATCCCACATTGGTAGGAGAGTCTCATTAAGGTTCAGCGTAATTCAGTGCTTAACGGTTCAACGCTTAATGGTTCAACAACATCCCAAATCTTAATCTTATTGGTTCAGCCTTAACCATTCCATTCAGAAGCTGAAACAAACGCGCTGAATGCTGAATCATTCAGCACTAAATGATTCAGAGCCTCATTAAGAGGCTTACCAAACAGCCCCTTATGCTGTATCTTTGTATATCAGAATTTTTATTTATTTATATTTAAACAAGAGTTTCATGTACACCCTACAACTTTCAGGTCCTTGTTATACGTGAGAAGCTTGCAGATTTGTATGAATCTGAACAGCTATGGTCAAAAGCAGCACAGATGCTCAGCGGCATTGATCTCGACTCTGGAATGAGGTAGGGGAGAATGAAAATCTTGTTAGTTATTTACTGTAAGAGACGCTCACATGCTGCAATCATTCTGCCACAAGTGTAATGCTTATTTAATAAAACTAGCTCAAGTTAAGCCACCCAAACCCTACTCAAATTGGGGGGGGGGGGGGGGGGGAGATCCAAAAAGATTGCCAAAGCATATTTATAAAGCAGTACCTTTTAGAAGTTTAGTGATATAAGTTTCGTTAGTGACTTAAAAATATCTTATACTTGGCTCTTCTTTTTCTGAATTGCTGACCACATTTAGGAACTGCCACTAATTTAGACTCTGTTGTTGCTATTTCACGTTTGCAGAGTGATTGATGATAAATTCAGGTTGACAAAATGTGTGCAAATTGCTCGACTTTACTTGGAGGTATGTTTTTGCTAACACGAAGAAGCTATTTTCTTCTGTACATTAAGGGGCTAGCAGTTCTTTTAGAAATTAATAATCTTAATTCATCTTTGAATGTATGATAATCTTAAGATATGATCATAATTATTTATGCTAACAACCTTGGGTTTGTGACTGCATTTTGGCAGGATGATGATGCTGTGAATGCAGAGGCGTTCATTAACAAAGCTTCATTCATGGTTAGCAACAGTCAACATGAAGTATTGAATTTGCAATACAAGGTAGAGACCTCTGGAACTTATATTTAGCTTGAATTCTTGTTGCATTTGTGTTAAACTAGTGAGTTACCCGCGCTTCGCAGCGGGAGTTCAGTCTATATTGATTTGGTTTGTTACGGTACCGACACTCGAATAGCAATCGAAAGAAATACACCGAAGAGGACATATATTAACACACTTTTAACCATAAAAACGAACATCAGTAACACTACCAATGTTATTCGACCAATACCGCTTTAGCTCGACTTGGTAAGTTAAATTGATTTTAATAATAATACATAGTAAGGAAAAAAAATATATAGTAAAAATGACGAAAAATAAAGTATTATAAGTAAAATCAAAGGCTCAAACAACTATATGTAATTAATAATAAAAAAACAATATGCAGTGTGGGGTGGTTGGATTGGAGTTAGATGGTGGTGGTGAGGGAGGGTGTACTGATGGAAAGTTATTTAAAATAGAAAAAATAGGTTGACCAATAAGATGATGGCAAGTGTACACACACTGTTAACCTCAATTGAAATTGTAGATATATGGAATTGGCACTTGATTATGGTTTTTTCTCTCTCTTTCTTTAAGGTCTGTTATGCAAGGATACTAGATTTGAAAAGAAAATTTTTGGAAGCTGCACTGCGTTATTATGACATTTCACAGATTGAGAAGCGACAAATAGGAGACGAGTACGTATTCTATCAGCTCAACTTGGGCATGGGTTTCTTGAAAACTTTCGTTTATCTCCACGTTTGCATACATTAAACATCTATTGTCTTAATTTTTATTTATCACTATTTTTTTTTAATTTCTGCCGTCCTTTGTTGCCAATTGATTAATCTGTTTTTGGCCTGTAATAGAGTGATTGATGAAGATGCACTCGAGCAGGCCCTTGCTGCTGCGGTGACTTGCACAATTTTGGCTGCTGCAGGTCCACAGCGTTCTCGTGTTCTTGCAACTTTGTACAAAGTAAACATTTTTTGCTTTTATCTTAATGGTTCTTGCGCCAATAGTATGCCATAACATTCTTTTTATTTCAAGCACATCATGGTTATTTGTTTATTTTTCTTTTTAAAGGATGAACGATGTTCAAGGCTAAAGATTTATCCAATTTTGCAAAAGGTATTATTTCTGATCAAAATTCAATATTTTGCAAAAGATTGTTATTTTGCTGCAATGGATATACGTTATAACTGTTTGGAGCTTTTCAGGTGTACTTAGAGAGAATTTTGAGAAAACCTGAGATAGATGCATTCTCTGAAGAACTGAAAGCACATCAGGTATCATTACAACTTGAGATGAAAATTTGACTCTTTTACGTGTAAAGCGGTTGTTTCAGGGTATGTATGGATCAAAGATGTAGAATAAAAAATTAGCTTACTGGTCAAATGGTCGAAAGCCGCTCAAAGTGCATTTTAACTCGTAAAACTCCCAACTGTTTTACTAAAACATGGAATAACATAATTTGGCATCATATGTGAAACTAGTTATTTGTAAAAGCATAGACAGTTTTGGGCAAAAAGCCAAAAATTGATCAGAATCTTTTTTGACTAGTTAATCATTCTGCCTGACCGGCTGACACTACCATTTGCCACCTCTGCAACCTCTAGTCATGAACGTTGCTCTTAATTGTTATAGTTTGTTGCTATATGTGTTTCTGACATTTACTTCTGCAACAGAAAGCACTTTTGCCGGACAATTTTACTGTGCTTGATCGTGCAATGATTGAACATAATCTCTTGAGTGCAAGCAAACTGTATACTAACATAAGGTATACTAATATTGTTTCTGTTCATTAACGTTACATTTATTCTATGTGAATATCTTTGTACATTAACACAAGGTATGTCATTGTTGTGCTTTTATCAAGTCTCCGGTTGTTTCATGAGATTGCTCATGGCATGTGTTTATGTTATCATTAGCATAAGATCAAATCATTCATAAAATCTGTTTCAAAATTACAGTTTACCTTTATCAATAATCTTCACATCCTTGTGATGATTTCCACCTCATTACCATCCATTTAAAATTTTATTAAGTTATGCAATGTTTCAACAATGGCTAACCGCCTTTTTTCGATTTGAAAATTAGCTTTGATGAGCTGGGCACACTGCTTGGGATTGAGCCTCACAAGGTAAGCTTTTGGTTTTACTAGAACTTTTACGGCTTTATTTATTTTACCTGGTTTGAGGCGTATGGTAAATGGGACTCGATTTTTATTGCAGGCGGAAAAGATTGCTTCAAGAATGATCTGTGAAGATAGAATGAGGGGATCAATTGATCAGGTATTTATAGTATTTGCTTACCCAAATCCCATCCATTGTTTGGTATGATTGAAAAAAAGCTATGTTTACCAATTTTTGTAGGCTGGTTATTCACCAAATCTTTGGTGGATATTGACTATTATATTTTTACATTGGAATATCTTTTACCGAAAGTAGCAAAATGGCGGGTCAAGCGGGTTGAGTAATGGGTTAAAATGATTTTTTTTAATGTGTTGTTAATAAATCAATCTACAAAGTTGTATGCACTAGTACACTTTGGGAGATTTTTCATGTTCGACTCGTTTGTCTGATATACTTTTTGGCTAATGTTAATTATGTTATGTCAGTTTACATTCACATGATTTAATTAAACTATTCGGCTATTTGTTAAAAGTCCAAAACACCCTTAAGCAAATTAAGACAATGGGAGAATAGGTTATTTTACTCTTGAACTTTGCCAGACTGCCAACAGGTACATATTTTTATGTAGGGTTACAAAGTGGATTTTATTTAGTTGTAACTTGTAAGTTGGTAGAAAGGAATAGAATGATATCGGCCTATCGGGTGAACAGAATCTCTGTCTTGCCGGGATTATAGATGAGATCCAACCTAGTGGTTTCGCTTTAATTCATTAACTATATGAAGATCTGTAACGCAATAAAAACAATCAGGCAACTCATCATTTGGGATAGTTAAACGTGGGATTAATGTTTGATTCTTCCAAATTTCAGGTAGAAGCAGTTATTCATTTTGAGGATGATAATGAGGAACTTCAGCAATGGGATCAACAGGTGATTATTGTTTCTTTTATTAGCAATTATTTATTTTCTTATACTTATTTAATAACCATTCTATCTGTGCCTATTAGTCAATCATGATTCATTCAAGAAATAAGTTAAACTCGGATATATTTTTTGGTTCTGGGTCTAAAATGAGTCAACTTTAACGGATTCATATTGACCAGCATCACCAACTGCCATTGCTGCTGCCACTACCTACGGTTACAACCGTCACCACCGTCCCATAGAAACATATATAGCGAGTGAACCCATCTTGATACTTTTATCTAAAATGACCTGTTTGAACCCAAACCAAGTTGAGACTTGTATAAAACAACTGTTTTGACCCAAATACATGTTGACATGTTATATGACCCAGCCCACCTGTTTTGTTGGGATTAGTTATTCCAAAGAAAGAAATTGTAAGCAAACTTGTTTATCAGCTTTTCAAATATTTACGTTCTGTTATTCGTTTATATATATTTTTTCTGCAGATTTTTGGACTTTGTCAAGCTTTGAACGACGTTCTCGATAGTATGGCAAAGAAGGGGTTGGCGATTCCTGTCTAATTCATCAATGTCTGCTGATTAGTAAAGCCATCTCATGAATCATTTTGTTTTTGTAATTAGTTTTCTTCGATCTTTTGAAGGATCATGACCCGTTTAATCGCTAAAATAGATTTGGCATTTGACATTGTTAAATGTTGCCGCTTATTGCTTTCATGATTTATTTAGGTTTAAGCGTTTTATGTTAACGTCACATGGTTCTTTATGCCACACAGAGAGAGCTATTATATAGCTATTTTGACAAATCTTGTTATAATTAGTAGATACTGAGGGCAGAAATAGAAAATATATAAATCCAATTTTAAGTAGAGATACAGGGTATGTTTGGCAAAACTGGCTGGTAGCTGTAGCTGGAAGTCGGGCTGTTCACGAGTCGAGCCGATCTGAGCGGAGCGGCTTGTTTACAATCGAGCCAAAAATCGAACGAGCATTCTTCAAGCGCAAATTTTTTGAGCGAGCGCCGAGCAAGAATCAAGCGGAGAGTAATATGGAGGATTATAAAATTGCGATGTTTCCTTCAATGTTTTCATTTTCGGGTGACAACTAAGATCGAAATGTCCGATGATAACACTAATATTGAGATCCTAGTGTCCAAGGATGAGGCTTAGATTAAGGCTGGAGAGGTGATGAGCATACGTCAGAGAATAATTGTTGCATAATGACGTAGGTGGGATATCAAGCAACAATTAGCGATGGACGACTAATAACATAAAGAAGTCAAGATTGTCACCTCATGAGTTATTGTTTTACTATTAAATCTAGTGTTAAATTTTTTATTAAGTGGGCAAGTTATATTTTGAGAGCATATACTGAGTAAAATCCAATAGAATGTTATACATAAAACCATAAATTTATCTGTAAATTGTGTATATCTATTATTGATTAAATAAAAATTTATTCGAGCCGAACCAAGCCGAGCGCACCTTTGCTCCTGCTTGGCTCATTTACATACCGAACCGAGCCGATCGGCTCATATACAACCGAGCGGAAGATTGAGCGAGCATTTTTCGAGCATTTTCCGAACGAGCGACGAACGAGCCACGAGCGGCGAGCGATTTGAACAGCCCTAGCTGGAAGTTAGTAGCTGTAGCTTTTCAAATATTTGGTGTTTGCAGAGTACCTGGAGCTTTTAATAAAATGTATAAAATGACCAAAATATACATTAAGAGGGTGTTTGTTTTTTGCCAGAAGATCTTCATGGTCTCTTATGTTTGCGCCGCACAGACCACGGGCAAACATTTTGGTTTGCAGAGTGTTTGTTTTTTGGAAGACCTTTCATTAATAAAGGTATGCGCTCCCTCTTCTTGGTGCAGACCTTGACCAACATCTTCTAACCTCTTCTAACAACATTGTTTCTTCTTCCTCCTTCTCAAACCCTTCCCACCTCCCTCCTCCCCTCTCCTACACCACTCCTCCTTCCTCATCCCCTCTCCGGCGCAAGCTCTTCCTCCCTCCTCCCCTCTCCGGCGTCACTCCCCCTACTACTACTACTACTGCTGCTACTACTGCTACTACTGCTACTACTGCTACTACTGCTACTACTGCTACTGCTGCTACTGCTGCTGCTGCTACTGCTGCTACTGCTACTGCTACTGCTGCTACTGCCGCCGCTACCACTCCCACTCCCACTACCACTACCACTACCACTACCACTACCACTACTACTACTAGCTGCACAAACATGGGATTTAGTTGGGAAAGTTGGGTTTTTAGTTGGTGACTCTGTGTTTGCATAATTATCATATGAAAAAATGTTCAAGTAAGACAAATAAGCTGCACAAATACCGATGATAAGTAGGTGTCATCTATGTTTAACTTCTACGGTATTTAGTTATGGTTGTGGTTGGTTATGGTTATGGTGGGTTGTGATGGGTGATGGTGGATTATGGTTATGATGGGTTGCGGTTGGTTATGGTTATGTTATGTTGCAGACATTAACAAACAAACAGTATTCTTCTTGCAGACTGCAGACCTTTGGTCTACCTCTTCTCCTGCAGATGTGGTTCGCATACTACAGACCTTTTACCTCTTAAAAAACAAACAACACCTAACTAAAAGTTTGTATGCATGTATTTTTATTTATTTTTATTATAGAATGAGTATTTGTGTCATCTACTCATTAAAAGCTTGTAGCTAGTAGGAGCTTTTTCTTAAATGCCTAATAATTGTGCAAATTATACGCATTGTTGCTGTAGAACGCAAGTAAATACACACACACACAATTATCAAATTCCTTTGTGAGAGGCTGCTAGTGTTTCGCTTAATACCTTGTTTTATGCCACCGTATTGCCTTCCTAAGCCTATAAGTGTTAAGCCACGTGGCTATCCACGTACTTACCATTTTACCTTCTTGGGTAAGATTACGAAGCTGATCGTTGACGTTAACCTTATCTGCTATCTTCTAGCCTTTGTTCCGACTATTGCTGGCCTATTTCTCCTTTCCGATTGTCGCTGTTGGTTGTTGATTAGGTATTCTACTCTGGTAATTATACGGTTTCTTAACTGCCTGTGCGACTTTGAATATGGTGTTATACTCTCTTTCTATTCTTGATGTTTTGAATTGATGATGATAATGAGCATAGTTCGACAGCCAAAGCTAGAGGGTGACATTGAGGGAGATAGCAACCCGTGATGTTACGTTTCTTGCTGTCCCCTGGGTAGCGATTCTATATCCGGTGAGGGCTTCTCCTTCTATCTCCCATGATGTTTGTCAGCTGCTTATCTCAGATTCCTACATAACTGTTGTGTTGGGTAAGACCTTTAATATTTTTTTGGATTGTTTTCAAGGTGGGTGCTCTGTTTGAGTTTGATATGTTTTTTGTTGGGTATGGTCTATTGTTGGATATGCTGTTAAAATGTGTTATTGTTGGAATAACACTTTTATCATTAATTAAATAGTGAATTACTATTGCGTCCCTGTGTTATAGTCGTTTTAACTAGTTGAAAAATTTAATTACTTGCGTCCCTAAATAGAAATTACCTAACATCTTGAGTCCAAATCACAGACGTCGTCCACCAGTTATGTTAACTCACCCCACGTGCAGTTCACGTGAGGGGTATTTCTATCTATTCATACCCTATTTAAAAGCATCTACATCTAATCAGTTGTTAAAACCTCCAATACCAGTTTGCACCCAAATCAATTTCATAATCTTCAAGGTTTGAACGATCATCAAACAACATGATAGAGATATCGACTTGGTCTATACGTCCTCGTTACAGTAGTGACATATACTATAGATGAAAGAGGAAAGCTAAATATAAACGTTGGGATAGGTCTATTTTTAACAAATTTTAATTGGAAACGTAAGGACAATGGGAAGAATAACGTCAATAAAAGAAATCCTAGACCTAAAGTATTATAAAAACCAAAAAATACAATAGAGAATAAAGAAAATGTGCTTCATATATAAAGTTTTAGTTTATGTTCTATATAAATTGTTGTTATTTTATAGACTTGACACACATCACTCCTCTAATTGGGGTGAAAAAACAATCAACTAAAATCTACTATAGAAGGGACTTGAACCTAGGGTCAATTGTGAGTTGGGTAAGGAACTTACCAACAAGCCACCAATACAAACTTATTTCAAATCATAAAAAATCATATAAATACACAAATGTAAAGGTCTTGGTGTTTTAAAGAAGAGGTTATGAGTTCAAGCCTTATAAGAGGTAAAAATGAATGTATTTAAAGGTTGAGAAATTAGCTGTTAAAATAAATATAAATACACAAATACTATTGGAGAAAATAAAAAAAATAAATTAGGTGAGTGGATGCACATGACATCCAGATTGAGGGTGCATTTTAGTGTTTAATAATAATAATAATAATAATAATAATAATAATAATAATAATAATAATAATAATATAATAATAATAATTTTAATTTGTCGTAAATAAGTAGAACATTTTGAATTTTTCACTACTACGGTACCGTTTATTTGCACCGCTGGCGCTATCCAATCTGAGTTTTGCAGGGATTGACATGTGATGTCAACATGAACTTCCCTCTCTAAAGTTCTAACTTTTTATGCTTGAACCCATTCATATTGGGTTTTGGGTTTCATACATCTCGTGACATCACATTCTTAGGTACATGACGTCACATTCGAAGTATGTAGCAGCTTTCTATTGATGTATGATGTGAACCAGAGTGTATGATTCCTAATTAAGGGACGTATAATTTCTAAATACCTTCATATTTCAATCACTTCTGCTGAAAAAGCATGAATCAAATTCAACTTGATAAATACATATGTTTTTATTTATTTATTTAAAGGCAAGGTGTTACAAACTAACACACACAACACATTTTGTTTGTAAATAAAAAAGAACTGATGTATATAGGCTGTTCACGAGTCGAGCCGAATTGAGCGGATCTTTGCTCATGTTTGGCTCATTACAAACCGAGCCGAGCCGACCGGCTCATTTACAACCGAGCAAACATTTTTCGAGCGGTCATTTTTTCAAGCGAGCGACGAGCGGCGAGTTTTTCGACAACCATAAGTTTGGGTTGTTTCCCTTAATGTTCTCGCCGCTTAGTGATGACCGAGGTTCGACTGTCCAAGGATGACACTAAGTTTGAGTTCCGGTTGTCCGAGAATGAGGCTCAGGTTGAGGTCACTAAGGCTATGACCATATTACAGAGAACGATTGTCGTGTTGTAGCGTAGGTTGACATCATGAGACGATTGATGGTGGACAACTAATGGGAATAGGAAGTCAAGCATGTCATTTCACGACTTAGGGTTTACAATTAAACTTAGTGTTAAGTTATCATTAGGTTGTCTGAGCCAATAAATATAAATGTAATTGTATATATTGAACCAAACCCAATATGATGATATGTATAAAACTATAAATATAATTGTAATTAGTGTGTATATATATAATTATATATATAATAAATTAATAAAAATTATATCGAGCCGAGCAGACCTTTGCTCGTGTTTGGCTCGTTTACAAACCGAACCGAGCTGATCGGCTCGTTTACAACCGAGCGAACAATCGAGCGAGCATTTTTCAAGCAAATTCCGAGCCAGCGACAAGCGATTTGAACAACCCTATATACAAGTTCTTAGTAGTTATCCAACAACTTTTTAAAATAAGTTCATATATGAAACGATTTTTTGAGTGACAAACCGTACCCAATAGAACCTGGGTAGAGTAGGGTATGGAACCATGTATAAAACGATTTTAAAAAGAACCAGGTGTATAAACAATGCGCGTTGTGCATTTTTTCTATTGGTTTTTAAAAGACGGTATTCAAACATATTCAATTAACAACGCATTTTTCATAGTGGTTTTTAAAAGACGGTATTCAAATATAATCAAACAACAAATTCAGCGTTGAAATTTACAATCATCATTAATGGTGGAAAATTGATTTTAATACTCTTAACTTTTAGAGTTTGGCCGGCAATACTCTCAACTACAGAAATGTTTGCCAGCACTCCTAACTTTTAAGGTATTTTCTACTGGCACTCCCAAACTAACCCAGTTAGTTTGTTCAGTTAGTTTGCTGACGTGGCATGCTGACGTGGCCATTATTGCTGATGTGGCATGCTGTGGAAGATGATGTGTCATCTTATGTGTCATCCACGTCAGCATGCTACGTCAGCAATAATGGTCACGTCAGCATGCCACGTCAGCAAACTAACTGGGTTAGTTTGGGAGTGCCAGTGGAAAATACCTTAAAAGTTGGGAGTGCTGGCAAACATTTCTGTAGTTGGGAGTATTACCGGCCAAACTCTGAAAGTTGGGAGTATTAAAATCCAATAAACCATTAATGGTGAGTACTAACTCTGTTAGGTACTGTTAAAAAAGCGGCTAGAAGTTAAGGGGGAATGGTAAGAGAGCTACCTAACGACGGTTATAAATTAACAGAGTTTAAACGGATTATTATAAAATTAGATTATGTTTTTATTATTATTATCATCAATATTAATAATATTGTTAGTTAATAATGTTAAAAAAATTACTTCCAAGAAAAAAACCAATATTAAAAAAGAAGAATTACCTAAACCATTTCATCCCTAAAACATGGTTCTCCCAAAGAAAAAAACCGGATGTATTATTAATATTAATATAATCAATATTGTCTCCATCTCCTTTTGCATCTCTCTCTCTCTGTAACACACACACACACACCTCATAGCTCTATACACCCACCACCACATCGCAATACCCATCACCATCACCAGTACCGACAAGATCCACCGCCCCCTCTCCTTCTTCTATATATGTTGTTACCAGATGATGTGTATTGTGATTAATATCAACAAGATGATTAACCACCTCTAAAGACTGATAGCTTCGAAAGGAAAGGCTATGGAGTCGGATTAGAGAGAGATAGATTGAGAGAGAGATTAACAGATTTTAGGAGGGAAAGTTAGTTATTATTTGAATATCTGAATGACTAGCTTATTATAATAGTTGACTATTTATAGTCAAACTTGACACACTTAAACTTTCTAACTAACTTTAACAACTTTTCCGCCAAGACTTATACATGTATCAATACCCTCCCTTAAGCAGAGCCTTGATCCCAAGGCTCGAATGTAGGGAACAATTCTACTATCTTCTCTGCTTCCTCTCACGTGGCATCCTCTGGTGACTCATTCTCCCATTGAACCAACTAATGTACTTGCATTCTATTAAACTTCTTACACATTTTCTTATCCAAAACCTTCATAGGCTGTCTAGTACTTCCAACTCCCTCTGGTATCTTGGTTTGCTGATTTGGCACTAGCCCATAACACTTTTTTAAGAGAGACACATGAACTGTTGGGTGAATTAACACATCCACAGGCAAGTCTAGAGTATAAGCAACCTTTCCCACTTTGGCTTTAACTTGGTAAGGTCCATAATAACGAGCTGATAACTTCTGATTTCCCCTGTATTGCACAGACATCTGTCTATAAGGTTTGACCTTTAGATAAACCCAATCTCCCACCTGATACTCTTTATCACTTCTATGTTGGTCTGCTAACTGTTTCATATGGTTCTGAGCATTCAACAAGTTTTCCTTAAGATCTTGAATCACTTTTTCTCTGGCAGTTAAGCTTCTATCCACCACTTCTACATTACTCTCACCAGGTAGGTAAGGTAAGTGAATAGGAGGTGGTTGGCCATACACCACTTCAAAAGGAGTAGTCTTTATAGCTGAATGATATGTAGTGTTATACCATGATTCAGCTAAGGGAAGCCACTTCAACCATTCAGTAGGTCTTTGGAAACACATGCTTCTTAGGTAATTTTCTAGACACCTGTTCAGTACCTCTAATTGACCATCAGACTGTGGGTGGTAAGAACTAGTCAAACACTGTTCTATCCCTTGCAATATCATTAGCTCTTTCCAAAATGTGCTGGTAAACACCTTGTCCCTATCAGACACAATGGTTTTTGGTGAACCATGTAGTCTGTAGATGTGATCAAGGTATAACTGGGCCACTTCCACTGCAGTGAAAGGGTGAGAAAGGGCCAGAAAATGACCAGCTTTACTCAACCTATCAACTACTACCCAAATGACATCTTTACCCCTGGATTTGGGAAGTCCCTCAATAAAGTCCATGGCAATGTCTTCCCATACCCCTTGTGGAATTGCTAATGGTTGTAACAAACCAGGGTAAGCAGCTGTATCATATTTACACTGCTGACAGACTGCACAACCCTGAACATATGAAAGCCACCTCTTTATTCATTTTAGACCAAAAAACAATCTTTTGACCCTTTGTAATGTTGCCTGGACCCCAGAATGACCCCCTTGAGAAGAATCATGCATCCACTGTAAGATTTTGATTCTTACAGCTGGTACATTACCAACTACCAACTTGCCCTTTCTTCTCAATTCATCATTAACCCAAGTATAGTGAGGATGCTTACCAGGATCCTGTTGAACTTCTCTAATCAGCTGCTGCAACATCAAATCCTCTTCCCAGGATTCTTTAATGTCTTGTAATAATTCACTATGCCCTGATGACATAGCCATTTGCAATAATTCACCATGAGTAACTCTTGATAAAGCATCAGCTGCTGAATTCTCATTTCCTTTCTTATAGACAATCTCATACTGTAATCCCATCAGTTTAGACAACCACTTTTGCTGAAAGGGGGTAGCAACTTTGTTTTCTAATAGGTGTTTAAGGCTTTGTTGGTCAGTTCTAATGGTGAAGGGTTTATTGATTAAGTATGCCTGCCATTTTTGAACAGCATGAATAATGGCAAGGAGTTCTCTCTCATAGGTAGATAAGGCTAAGTTTTTAGGTGAAAGGGCTTTGCTCAAGAAGGCTATAGGGTGTCCTTTTTGCATCAAAGCAACACCTATGCCAAACCCTAAGGCATCTGTTTCAATTATAAAAGGTTCATTAAAGTTGGGTAAGGCTAAAACTGGTGGTTGAATCATAGCTGTTTTTAAGGTTTCAAAGGCTTCATTAGCTTCTTGTGACCACTGGAACCCATCTTTCTTCAATAGTTGAGTAAGAGGCCTGGCAATGCCACCATAATTTCTTACAAACCTTCTATAATACCCTGTGAGACCAAGGAAACCCCTCAACTCCTTACAATTCTTAGGAATAGGCCACTTATGTATGGCTGCTACTTTATCAGGATCAGTAGCTACCCCATGTTCAGAGATTATATGCCCTAGGTACTCCAATTCAGATGCACCAAATACACACTTCACCTTCTTTGCAACCAATTTATGAGTTCTTAGTAACTGAAGAACTATTTCTAAATGGTGCAAATGTGTATCTCAATCTGGACTATATACAAGAACGTCATCAAAGAAGACCAGTACAAATCTCCTCAAATGTTCTCTAAAAACATGATTCATCAACCCTTGAAAGGTTGATGGAGCATTTGTCAAGCCAAATGGCATGACAAGAAACTCAAAATGACCAGTATGAGTTTTAAATGTTGTTTTCTCAATGTCTTCAGGATACATTCTAATATGATAATACCCTGATTTCAAATCCAACTTTGAGAAAAACTTAGTGCCATGTAACTCATCCATTTATTCCTCTACCAATGGTATTGGAAACCTATCAGGTATAGTGGCCTGATTCAATTTCCTATAGTCTATATACATGCGCTAAGACCCATCTTTTTTTTACAAGTACCACAGGGGAGGCAAAATAACTGTTACTATGCCTTATGATCCCCTGATCCAATAATTCAATTGTCATTTGCTTAATGACATCTTTCAGCAACAGTGGATATCTGTATGGTCTCAAATTGATTCCATCAGTTCCACTTTTGAGAGGTATTTTATGATCAAAATTAGTTCTTAAAGGTGGTAAGGATTGTAAATCACAGAAAATATCCTCATACTTTTTTAAAACTGTGTCTAAATCTTGCTGATTAATTTCCTTTATTCCCATTTTGCCCTTAGTGAACACAATAGAAGTAGGAGTAGAATTACCTTCTATTGCATACACCTAGATCATAGACAACTCAGCTCTCTGCTCTTGTACTTTGTTGAGTCCATTCTTTCCCACATTTGACAATTTCTTCTTATTGCTACCCCTCAAAATTACCTTCTGCCCTTGATATTTGAATTATATGGTCCTTTCTTGGAAATTCATTTGAATGGTTCCCAATGTGGAAAACCATTGAACCCCAAGGACTAAATCACACCCACCCAAAGGCATCACATAAACATCTGTTTCAAAAACCAGACCCTGCATTTTCCATTTAAAATTCAACACCATCCTGTCGCAAATTTCTTCTTTACCATTGGTTTACTAACATAGGAGCCCTTCTTGTAATGATACAACCCAATTTTTCTACTTATGCAGCATCTATAAAATTGTAGGAACTTCCTGAATCCATCAAAATTTGTAACAAATACTTCCCAAAATGGCCTGAAACTCTAAGGGTTTGATAACAGTGATTACCATCAATGGCATTCACTGAAATCTGAGCTAGTTCCATATTTTCCACTTCCTCATCATCACTTACTACTATCTTAATGTGATACAACTGAGGTTTCTTCCCTCTACAATTGTGACCTCTTACAAACTTTTCATCACAAAAGTAGCAAAGACCTTTTGCCCTCTTTTCCTCATATTCATCTGATGTTAATGTTTTTCTGGTGACAAAAGGTTTATTTGCAATAACCTTTTGTTCATTAACAGGTTTAGGACTTGGTAAAATTCCTTTAGAAGAATTACCCCACCCTTTATTTCCCCATTTAGATTTCTTAGCCTTCTGAGTGGCCTCTTGCAGTTTAACCAACCCATAGGCTTCTTGAATGCTTCTTGGATGATGCATTCTAACCTGTAACTCAATTTCATCATCTAAACCAGCTAGAAAACAACTTAATGCATAATCAGCAGGCAAGTTTAACCTACTAATTATAGCATCAAAAGATCATCAAATAGATTCCCAAACCTCACCCCTAGGGCATCTTTCAATTCTTGCCACCTAGGCATACCCCCATTCTGTTTCACCATATTTTGGAACCACTGTAAAGCTCTATCCTCAACATGAATAGAAGCCAAACGTACCTCAGTATCATCATTAGCATTATCTAATAAAAAGAACTGTTCCACCCTGTACATCCACTCAGAAAGACCCTCACCACTGAATCTTGGAAACTCGATCTTGGTTAACCTTGAGGAATAACCATGATGAGATGTTGCTTCATCAAAATTAGGGCTTATTGTGGACACTTTTGTTGATAAAGCAATAATTGCTTCTCTCATGGCATTCATTGATGAGACAATCTTTTTTCATTTCATCCAATTGCTTTTGAAATTCCAGGTTTCCATCAGAATTACTATCATTAGAAGAACCATTAAGTCGAAAAGAATCAGTACGTTTAGTCATGATGAATCAGTGACTGATTATTATTATTACGAAAGAAACTGAGTAAGGAGTGAACAAATCTCAAATAGATCGATTCACGGATTGGTTGATCACAAATTGATCAAACCAAGGAATGGAAAGATCCCTATTGATCAATCCTTGTTACAAAGAATAGAGTAATTTGAAAGAAAATTGAGAACAGATAATGAAAAAAAAATGAAGATCAAGAATTGACTGATGATAGTTGAAAGGAACGTTAATGGAGCTTATTAATGGTGGATTGAATGATAATCAAGCTTGCCGAGGAACGACAGGCTCTGATACCATTGATGTGTATTGTGATTAATATCAACAAGATGATTAACCACCTCTAAAGACTGATAGCTTCGAAAGGAAAGACTATGGAGTCGGATTAGAGAGAGATAGATTGAGAGAGAGATTAATAGATTTTAGGAGGGAAAGTTAGTTATTATTTGAATATCTGAATGACTAGCTTATTACAATAGTTGACTATTTATAGTCAAACTTGACACACTTAAACTTTCTAACTAACTTTAACAACTTTTCCCGCCAAGACTTATACATGTATCACCAGACACCGGCACACCATTTCTCTCTGTATATATACGGGGTTCGCTCTCTTTCGCACATGTTTTGTTCTCCGACGAATTTCTGAGTTCAAACATTAACGCCGGCAGTGGCTAGGGTTCGGTGACCGGTGCTACATAGCGGTTTCCTTTCTAGATATTACCACCAGCGTCGTTGCTATTCTACGAATAAACCGAACCTGCCGGCGACGATTCAAATCAGATGACAAGAGATTCAGCGACATGTAAAAGATTTCTTGAAACCGTTTATACGCAAAAGCAAGAGGAATGGCAGGAGGGACCAAAATTGTAAATTGCAAAAGGAAAGGATGAAAACTGAAGAAACGATGTTCATGAAACCGTTGTTTTTGTACTTTCAAATAATAAAAAAATTGGTCACTGGAAAAAAAAAACAGAACAAAAAGGGTTCTCTACACTACTCGAACCCGGGTCACACAACACACACAACAACGATGCAACCATCTGTATCAGCACAATTTTTGTTATCAACTTTAAAACCAATACTATTTAACTTAATAGTATATAATATAATAATAATAAATTCACTGTTCAAATAGGTTTGATTATTAATAGTATATAATATCAACTTTTAAACAATATAAAAACAAAGTTAACAAAATAAAGTTTAGTGTCTTTTTAACCATAACAAAAACATAAATGGCAAAACATTAAAAAAAGGACAAAGAAATTACCGCTACATTTTTTTTTAAATTGCACAAAAACTGTTTTTTTATACCTGGATTTTGAATCCCAATATTTAAAAAGCGTTTCCATACCCAGTTCCACAACAAAAACTAATGCCCAGTGAATACTGAATACTCACTGGGTATGATCGGGTCCATAACCTGTTTCTTTTTCTTTATACTTGGTTCCGAGTATTTTTTTGATCTAGTTTATGTTTCGCGTTTTTTTTTATGAATTTCTATAGTGAGACCGATCCTTCACGGGTGCCAGGCAAACTGAAGCCTCATCTACATGTTCTTTCAATGCATTTATGCAAAATCTTCTTTCTACTACTCAAGCCTATAATTTAGATTGCATATTTGCATGACAACTTTATTCTTGTTTTAGGCTTCGCCTATGTCAAATAACCTTTAATGTTAGGTATAAAGTGTGTTAAAAGCAATAAAATAAAAATAGTAAAAACAACAATGAAAAGTTGTATGATCTTTCATAATGCAAATACAGAGAGATAAAAGAGGAATGTGATGTTTAATAATAGGTGTCTGATTATGATTTCATATAAAGGTCACATGTCATGTTGTAACCGAAATATGTATAAAAGTTATTAATTTAGATAAGATCATCTGGAGTGGAGGGGAGAAGAGGGACATGAAGCGTCATGTGGCATTTGTAGGGCCATGTGTGAAGGGTCATTGTGGGGAGTGGACTGTGGAGGGGAGGGGGGGGGGGGGGGGGGTAGGAGGGAATAATATTATTGTTTGTAAGATATTTTTTTTTTAAAAAAACCAATCAAAACCCTCCACCTAGGTTCCACCCCCCGCCCTACGCCGGTGAGATTTCTCCCGCCCAAGGGGCTCCCCCCTTCCACGCCATACCCAGGGGCACAAGATATTAAGGGCCAGGGGTGGCCCTGGCCCCTCCCATTTTTTGGCGCAGTGGTATAAATTTACGATTTTCATGGGTAAATTGGGTACGGGTTGAGTCCGGCCCCCACCTATTTGCCATTACCAATTGAAAAAAATAAGTCCGGCCCCTCCCGATTCGAGAACCAAGCTTCGCCACTGGCCATACCGGGATGGTGTATGGGGCTTGAAGCTTGTTTCCCGCCCCCTTCCCCCCACTATGGACCGTCTAAATGTTATTTAGTCTTGGTAAGATATATATTTATTCTTGTGATTCTTTATCAAAGGATTCTAGGTTTCATACACCTTGTGACATTATATTTTGAGCATGTGACAATCTCTTATTGGTGTACCGCCGATTTACCACTACCAATTGAAAAAAAAATAAGTCCGGCCCCTCCCGATTCGAGAACCAAGCTTCGCCACTGACCATACCGGGATGGTGTATGGGGCTTGAAGCTTGTTTCCCGCCCCCTTCCCCCCACTCTGGACTGTCTAAATGTTATTTATTCTTGGTAAGATATATATTTATTCTTGTGATTCTTTATCAATGGGGTCTAGGTTTCATACATCCTGTGGCATTATATTTTGAGTATGTGACAACCTCTTATTGATGTGTGAGGTTGATGTGGGTTAAAGTGTATGAAAATCTAATTAAAGGGTGTATAAATACTTTTTTAAAATAAAATATGTTTTTTTTACCAAAATAAAAGAGTTATTTTTTCATCAATATGTAAGAAAGAGAATAAAGCTTCCTTTTTGACGTGACTCATGTGTGAGGTTGATGTGCCATTCTGCACCACCGAACCATGTAGAGAGTACGTCCACTACAAGTCTGCAATTTCAACACTATTCTGGCAAAAAGTACTACATGTTATCAAACTGCTGAAAGGTAATTTTGAATAAATTATTGTACTATGTGTTAGGTAGCATCTAATATACTTGTTTATTTCTATTTTCTTTTTAATTTATTTATAGGGTTCTGGGTTTCATACACCTTGTGACATCACATTCTGAGGTATATGGCAGCATCCTATTGGTGCATAAAGTGGGTCAGGATGTATCATTCCTAATTAAGGGGTGTATGGTTCCTAAATTCCTTTATTTATATATATCACATAAACTATTTCACACCGGCCAACCATCTTAGTAAGACGGGGCACTCTTCGTAACTTTGTTAAACTCCATCGAATCCCTCTTTGTCATGTTAAATCCACACCCAAAATCATAAAAAACGCATCTCGCCAAATGGCAACAAATTTTGCCATTGCCGAAGGGATGGCGTCGGTGTTGCCGTACGGCAACCCAAACCAAGCATCCCTTGCTAAGAGTGCTCCGTCCCCCTTATAACTCAGTGGTGGGTCATAAGTGAGGCCAGGGGATTTTCTATAGGGGGCGAAAGTTTGAACCTTGTTCGGGCCTCTGCGTGTGCCGATAGTTAGTTTCCTCTTGAGGTGGTCTCTGTCGCCCAGCCTACTAATAACCTTTTTGGGGCAAGGTAGCTGGTTCGAACTTAGGGTTCCTCCGGCTCCTTTGAGGGCAAGGCCTTCGGCCCGTGAAATTCTAGCCATGACACTAAAATGTTGTCCAAAAAGAAAAAAACTAACTATTTCCAACAAAATGGTATACATTAGTATTATCATTATTATCATTATTATTATTATTATTATTATTATTATTATCCTAGCTCTGATCATTTGTTACAGATTAAGATGAAATGTGTTCCTCCTGGTGTTACTCATTCTTATCTGGTCCAGTTCTTCCAACATTTTCATTAACAACATTTCATCTGAATATGGCTGAATCCATTCTTCATCAGCAATAATTTCTTCCAACATTTCCATTAACAACATTTCATCTGAATACCTTAACCTAATTTTCATGCAAACTTCATACATCCTTATCAGAAATTCAATATCCATTTGGGCTATTGATTCTCTTGATCCATAGACATATTGTGTATTATTATTCATGTATACATTGTAACAGTAACTCTGAATACAAAATTTTCGGTGTACAATTTGCTCCATTTTTAATGATTTTTTTTGTATACGTTTGATCGATATATTATTTCAGATTGATAATTAGAATCAATAAAACACATTACTTAAATACAGATAAAATACCGCGTGAGTTTAATAAACCAAGTTTCAAGGTCTTCATTATTATTTGTCACTCGAGACTCTTAATATTCTACGCTCACTTTATTTACAAAAGAAAAATCTAGATTATTATTTACAAAAGTGTTGATTATTCTATATAGATTAACTAATTTTACTTTTACATAATTTTATGCTTATAAGGGAAGCTATATGTTATCATTGTACCTGCAAAATAATTAATGAAACACACTTTCCTATGTTAAGTTTAAAATTTCGTCTTCAAAGTTCAAATTTGGGCGGCTGATTATGTTATAATAGACGTTCGTTACATCTGTTAATATAATTTCACTCTCCAAAATTCAATAATTGTTTCCGAACAGTTGTTAGAGATATTAAAGTATATTTGTTGAGCAACAGATGTTAGATATATAATATATTTTAAAGTTATTGTTTCAAAAACGTAATCATGATTTTAGCAGTAGAGGCTCTAAATATTGAATGCAGATTTCATTACAAATCAGGAATCTAGACAATTATTAAGAAAATGGCATCCTGTTCTTGGATATGATAACTATTATTTCCAAAATAGTAATATATTATTAAGAATTTAGACAATTGTTAAGAATTTGCCAATGGGGGGTAGACCACTTTGTAGACGCTTATGCGTTTTAGAGGGTAAATCCTAGGTTCAAATCTTTGCAAGGGTGTAAATATAATGAGAGTGTAACATTAGCCGTTCAAAAATACAAAAAAAAAAACAGATATTACCAAAACATTTATTTTTTATATTTTATTTTTCTATAATTATTACTTATAACCATAACAAAGTAAAGAACAAACTCTCTTAACAAACTTAACGGAATGCCATTACAAAATCATACATTGATAAGTAACACATTTTACAATATCCGAGTTAACAAATTACATACAAAATTTAGACAAAGATAGAGAAGATATATGATTTTCTTACAAAGAACCAATAGTAAAATCATGGACAAACTTTGAACATAACGGCAAGTATCCCAACAAAACGCTATATTGCCAAGTAACACATTTTACAATATCTGAGTTAACAAACTACAACGAAAATTCTAACTTTGGTAGAATCCTTTCCAAAATTCAATACAAAAAAAGAAAAGTGAAAATATGTTATTCTATGTTAATAACCGTTTTCCTCCCTATGTCACCAGCCGGGTTCTCCGGCCAATACATATTGATTGATTTTAAGGATTTTCCGAGAACATCAATTCCAACTTGAATACTAACATCGGATTTTTACCAATAGTTTTTTGAGGAGTGGTGGGAATGCATTTGAAAATAAGATTATTATGAATATGGAATGGAGATCTAGAAAGTGACAATGGTTTAAAGGAGAAAGATTGTAAATACAAATGTCACTTTCCTACTTTTTTAGAGAGAAAATAACATTTAATTTATAATTAATAATAAAACAAATAATTATGATAAAGTAATTTTGTCAGAAAAACTAACAATTCATTTTTAAAAATATTTGGGGCTGAACATCTGCTCAAATATTTTTAAAAGTCTGTTGAAATAAAATGACCATCTGTTTGACGATAGTCTATCAGTGTTGAAACGTGTCTTCTGTTTACTCTATCCACATTTGATAACATATGTTGACTGGTCAACGGTCTCGTAAAACAACTGTAATGCATTAACAATTCACAAACAGAGTTTAGAATGTCGGACAGATCTTGGCCATAAAAAATTTTCATCAAATCCATGCACGTCAGTTCTCAAAAACAGGCCTTTTGCCATATCAGCAACCCTTCTTCACCATTTTCTCTAACACTGTCTTATTGACTTCTAAATACACAAAAACGGCTTTCTCTCTTCTAAAACTTAAATCGATTACACCTCATCATCCTTCAATCTTCTGCATGAATCTTCAAGTAAAAAGCCCTCATAATAATCTACCATACCTGGTTAAAACAGATGATAACCGCCCATTTCACTCAATAATTGATATTCTCTCCAACTCGAAGTACCTACCCATCCTCACCACTGACGCTCCCATATATGTTGACACTCTACAATAATTCTAGGATAAAGCTGAGTTTATAGTTATACATAAAAAGATTGTTTCGAAAATTGGAGATAAAGATATTTAGATAACTCCACAATCCATCTCCACTACATTCTCACTAAATGACTTGGAAGGTAAAGATTCTTTTCTGAAAAATGAACTCAACGAAGAGTTCATTGAAAGAGGGTATCAAGGTAAATTGACTGGGGCAACAATATTCAATCCACAGTTTCCCCGAGCAATGAAGCTTTTCTTCCATACCCTTTTTATTAGTCTATCTGCAAAGACAACTTCGTTTAATGAAATACCTTTGAAAATATAGTATTTGGGATATGTAATTTTAACAAACAATGATTACAATTTATCCTAGGCAGTATTTTCTGATCTAGTTGGCAATGTGCAAGCCATAAAGTCTTGTTCGAATAATGCGTTCCTACTATATCCAAGACTGAAGCTTCTACTTACAAAAACTTTTGACTGGTAATAATTTTAAAAAAGGTGTACCTTTTACAATTAAAAGCTTATCAAATAAAACTTTCACAAGAATGTTGCCAATTAAATGCAAAGAAAATGTTCCTAAAGCTAAAATATTGAACACACAAGCAAACAATGTTGTTTCAACATCTGTCGTTGCAACATCGGTTGCTGAGCCCACTGCTACTCCTGTCCAAAGTACTACAACCAGTGCTGTAGAAACCACAACAGCCAGGTTGAAAAATAAACCTAAACCTAAAAAGACCAGCAAAAGAAAACAAAAAGGGTAACTCTGTAAGATGAGATAACAGAAAAAAACACCTATTGCAACACAACACCAACAAACAACATCTATTTATGTATGCTCTAAACAGATGGAAATATCTCCTGCCAGACAAACTCCTCATAAATCTTCTTAAAAGGATCATGTTGTAAGCCAAGGGGTCATACATTAGGAGGCAGATAACTCACTTGACCATCTGTATACAACCCCTTCTGCAAGGGATGCCTCCCTTTTCAATCCACAACTTTCTCATACACATCCTACATCTACCATCCCACATACTTTTGAACCCTTTCTTAAAGTTATTTGTCAAACTCAGCTAGATATCATTTCCTCTCCATTTTCTAACACTGAGACCTTACACCAAAAACAGACTGTGCCTGAGAAAAAAAACTTGTTAGCTCACAAACACAGGAGATTAGAGACCTTGAGTTAGAAGTAACTCTTGGTGATAGTTAAAGTGAAGCAACCACTACAACTGTAGAGTGCATTGCCTCACAGTTGCACAGTGGTAATCTCAATCAGACTTCCTTGAAGGCAACAACTGTTGAGCCTACACCTGTAGCCTCTGTTCCAGTTGGAAGTCCCTAGAACCAAGAAAAAGGGGCATTTAGCTTTTTTCATAGTGGCTCACCTCATGTGATTGAAACAAATACAACTACCACATTTGGTAGGAATTCAGATGATCCTATTAATTGAGGTGTTGAGTTAAAATATCAGGAATTGACGGAGAGAGTAAAAAAACTTGAATCCTCAATGGAAAAATAATGGAAATACTCCAAGGCTCAACAGCTGCCATTTCCAATAAGATATGGGAATTAGTTATACCAATTATCCAGACTCATAGAAAATTGGCGGACTTTAATCATAATTCTCACATGGGGTTGATAAGAAACATGGTGGACGCTAGATACAAGAATACTGTTGGTCACAGAAGTATCAGCCTCACTTTGAATCAAATGGCAATGAGATTTCAACAAGATACATATAATCAATGTGTGGAGTGAGAAATCAGACTTTCAGAAATAATACAACACACAAGTTTTTAAGAAGTTTTGAGTTTTATATAGTGACCACCTTTTGACAAGGATCACGTTTATGATCGGATGTCACGGTCCGGTCTAAAAATAGTATTTATAGTGTCCTAATTACCTCTAGTTATGTAGTAGTGGCAATAAGGGTGTCGAACCACGAAGATTTTGTGGTCGGTGAATGTTGTCTAGTTGATTGGAAAATATTGCTTATGAAGATGCCATGTTACTTATGAAGATTGCACTTTGTTCATTTAAGAAATTCGGTTGAAAGGAGTTTTGATTAATAAAAATTGAAATTGAAATGTAATAGAAATAGTGGAAAACAAATTAGATTGTAAACAATTAATTAAAAAGACCACACCCGGGTCCCAACAAATGAAGTCTAAGGTTTTCACAAATGGGTCAAATAATTATGATGCAATTGGTGTTAACGGATTGATTTTTCAATCAGTTTAAGTATCAAGAATCGTCAACATTCAAAGATGGACAATAATATACTTCATTACACTAGAACATACAACCCTATGTTTGTGTTAAAGCAGAAACGATGTTCATGACACTAGAAATTGGCACAAGATCAATTAGCTAAAATGACTTCAACATAAGATTAATCACGATTTAACACAATAGTGGGTTCGAATGAAAGAAATTGTCTGGTTCGACCCTCTCAGTTGACTCGAATGAAAAACTGTGACACACAAACCCTGGTTCGACCTCCCGATGTGGTCGAATGAGACACAAATGGTCGAATGTAAACACAACACACTCAAAAACTCTTGGTTCGACCTAAAAACTCACTGGTTCGACCAAAAATCAACTGATTCGACCCAAAAACTTACTCCTTCGACCTAAAACCTTTTGATTCGACCTGACCCATTTGAAAAACGGTTATTCTTCAGAAATTAGTTATTTTGAACCAATATTTCAAATGTTGATGAATTTCAATGATGTTAATCAGGTTTTGCATTGGATTTGATGGAGATCAAGTTTAGTAAATGAAATTTTTGATTTTATCCGTGAAATCAAGTCAATCTCCATTATCATTCAAAGTTCATGCGAAACAGAAAAATTTTAGGTGTTTTTGGTGAAAAATCTGTTCGAAATCTATCAATTTGCAATTGTATGATTGAGCAAAGCTCTGATAACACTTTGTAGAGGATCGGATTGTAATCAATCAACTACGTAATCATACAAATAGAACAATCCAGGTGCGGAAACCCTAGATCGTATACAAATTGATAGAAAACAAATCAGAACACAATCAATTCCATTTTAATAATCATTTTCATTCATAAACCATTTGATAATACTTGATTAAGCTTAGGTTTAAATTAAAAAGTACAAATCAGAATGTTCTAGATCAAAGAGAGAACACACACACTAGACCTATCTGAAATGACCAACAACTTAGGCACAAAATAAAACATAAACTATATATAGGCACCTCATCCGACCCCCCGTATAGGTCGAATGAGTCCTTCGACCTCTGGATCATATCGAACCAAAACATCATTCACATCAGAACTTCCTTCGACCCTCTATAAGTCTCCTTCGACCCCACGTATGGTCGAATGAGCCTTCAGCAATACAACATCTTCATATAAACGTTATAAAGTCAATCCAAAGCGATAGTCACATCCGTGCACTTACATTTCTGAATCATTGGATTTGCCTTGTAGATGCACATTAGTCTATCTTATTAAAGCAAAATATTCTTTGCATGATTTTGAACAAAATTTTAAAAGAGACTCTTTTGATACCTAAGATAAGGCATAATTAGAGGAGCATCCCTCAAAAGTCATTAAGGCAAAATTCTTTCTGCCATTATCAGGTTCTCCCTAGTTGATGTCAAAGACTTTGTTGTCTGCATCTGGACTGCATTCAGATGTGTCAAAAGGAAGACTGCTCCAGTCAACATACCTAAAAGTGAATAGACTTTGTTGATTGGGTTGTTGAACTTGTGGAGGTTGTTGAGCAGCAGGAATGGAAGGCATCTGTTGTTGGCCCTGTTGTTGAGCAGGCATTTGTACATATTGTATTTGAGGCACATATTGGATTTGTGGAGCTTGTGCTTGTACAAAATGTGTACTTCCTTGTGTTCCTAAATTCCAATTGTAACTGGAGTTTGATTGATTTCCAGACTGTGGTTGGTTAAAGCTTGAGCTTCTACACTCTCTAGCAAAGTGTCCCAACTTCTGACACTTGTGACATCTTAGTTTTGATTTGTCAAAACCAACTTTTGTTGAATTGTTCATACCTGGAAATTTTCTACCCAACCTTTTGTAAAATTTATTCGTTTTAATACTTAACATGGCCAGTTGGTGTGGTATGTCCATCTCTTCTAAGTCATCACTACTGAAATTTTTTAAGTCATCCATTATAAAAACACATGTTATCAGTAGTTTGACTGTTTTCTTCATTGTCATAAGCTGGATATGACCTTTCTGATCAGATCCCAGCAGTTATGTCAATATGATCAAAAGATCCAAAATCATTTGAAAAAGTTAGTGAGTCTTGTCCCAAAAGTGTTGTACTACCTGGAATATAGTCATCAGCAGTTTTACCAAAATTTTTGTAACTTTTTCTTTTGATTGATTTCTCTCTTAAAAGTAAGTAATCTGCCATGTAATTTTTTGAGTGAAAGGGAGTCAAAATCTGGTCCTAACCTGAGAACTATAGAATAAGTTTCCCATTTTTCTAGTAAAGATCTTAAAAATCTATGAAGCATAGATGAGTTTGTATAGGTCTGACCATTTAATTTTAACTCAGATATTAAAGAAGAAAATCTTTCAAACTGTTGTGTCAAAGTTTCTCCATTAACATGAGTACAAGTTTCATATTGTTGAGCAAGAATTTCTTTGGTGTTGGCAATCACCTCATCAGTTCCTCCAAACTGTTCTTTAAGGCAATCCACAGCTCTTTGGCACTTTCACAATGTAAAAGCCCAACATATATTTCGTTTGGGAGAGCCATTGCAACATTGAGAATGCCTTAGCATCTAGCTCAAGTTTTAGGAAATCTTCATCAGTGTAGTCTTTTGTTCTTTTGTTCTTTCTACTTTAGTTTCTGGATATGTTATTACTGGTTTATGGGGTCCATACATGACAGATCTCCAACAGACAGTGTTTGTCTGTGACAAAGTATGTGCCAACTTTCTTTGCCAGATATTGTATTCATTTCTGACCAGCATAGGAGGTTTATTGGCAGATCCAGTATTATGAGGATCCATTTTTAAGAAGATTGATTTATCAACAATTTCTTAAAGTGATGGATGTTTTGAAAAAGTGAACTTTTATCCTTTATTGAATATCAATAAGAGCCTGTGTCTGATTCTCAATTTGTTAGATTGATATTTGATCAGTTGAACCAGAGCTCTGATACCAATTGTTGAATCAGTTTCTGTTTAACAGTTTCTTATTAGGAACACTTGTTTAAGTTTTATCAAAGTAATATGCACAACGGAATAAGTATAAGTGTTATAAGTTAAAGTTTCACTTTTAACAGGAATTATCACTCCCCCTCAATATAATGAACTAAAGCAGTAAATGAGAGAATCAAACAGTTAATGAATATTACAGTAGTAAATGCTTCAAATGATTCTCAATATATTAGAAAAGATTAACTACACAAGGATGTCTAAACTAGTGGGAAAGACCCATCTATTTATAGACAGATCAATACGTACAAGTGAAGTATTCAAAAGATTATAATAATACTACAACAGGCTGTAGTATTGGAAACTTGTACAAAAAGCTATTAAAAACTAATATAATAATAAACTACTGAAGATAAGGGTGGTGGGAAGCTTCTATCAGAACTGCTGATGAGTGACAAACTTCTGATGAGTATTTCTTCAGAAGTTTGGCCATCAGTAGTTGTTCTTCAGAGCTTTGTCTGGTTCATCTTCAGAACTTCTGATCTTTACTCTTCATCAATTGTATCAGCTTGTTCAGTACTTTGGTTTCTTCTTCTTTAGTAGATTCTTTACTTAGCAAAATATTGCAGAATATGATTAAGACTAAGGTATCAAAGTGGCTTTGTCAATCCTCTTTGACCTTACAGCTTTGGTGGAATACTTTGCTTTAGTAAGGAGTGCGCAGTTTCCCTTGATTGCTGCCTCGAGGTTTCTTTTGTTGCTCAAGAAGTCTTTCAAAAATTTTATATATTTTGGCATTTGTTGGATGACTTCTATGAATGGTAGGTTGACATGGATCTGACTTAGGAGCTCGGTGAACTTTTGATATTGCTCATCCATCTTTTGCTTTATCAAACGACCGGGGTAAGGTATGTTGGGCCGATACTCTATCCGCACTGATTTTGGTGGTGGTTCTTGAGATGGAGCAATTGGAGGAGTTTGGTTGTTTATAGAGCCTTCATTACCCGATGGTGGTAAACTGACGGTCGAGTTTATCTTTGGTGTGATAACATTTGGAACGGTTATTGTTGGTTCGGGTGTAAGTTCATTTTCTGGTGGAATGGGTGGTGTAACCTCTTCACTAGCAAGCATGGGTGGCTCGGGATAAACTCTGTTGCTGCGAAGAGTTATTGCACTCACATTTGCATTTGGGTTAGTTTCGGTGTTGGTTAGAAGACGTCATGTAGGCCTTTTTGCGAGTGACTTGGCCATAATGCCCATTTGTATCTCCAGGTTCCTGATGGTGGACTTAATCCCTTGAAGGCTTTTATCCGCATTGTTGAACTTTTCATCCATTCGTGCTGCTGTTCGGGCTTCCAGCTTGGCTAGCTTTTCATCTACTGATGGGTAACCGTTCTTTGGAGAGCCTTGATGGTTGTTCTGTTGACTAAAACGGGTGGTTGCATGCTATTGCTAGTGTTTTTCCACCCGATGTTTGGATGATCTCGCCAACCCGAATTGTACGTGTTGCTGTACGGGTTGTTTAGCGGGTGGTTTGTACCAATAAAGTCAACTTGCTCACCATTGGCTAGACGAGGAGGACTTCCGTCTCGTGGTTGCAATTTTGCAGCGGTGATGGCATTGATTTGTGCTTTGCTCATTTGGTTGAGTCGAGTTGATAACGCCTTCATTTGAACTTGCAAAGAAGTGGCGTAATCAACCTAATAGAGACTAGCCTTTGATTGCCGACTTCGAGGGTTATACCATTGATAATTGTTCACGACAATTTCTTCGATGAGATCATACGCTTCTTGTGGCCTTTTTGTTCCCGAAAATTCCTCCTGTGGTCGTGTCAAGAGTCTGTCTGGCTTGATTTTTCAACCCATTGTAGAAAGATGAAACTTGAAGCCAAATTTCAAGTCCATGGTGGGGACATTTTCTCAGCATATCCTGGAACCTCTTCCAAGCTTCAAAAACTGACTCACTGTCTTCTTGACAAAATGTGGTGATATTGTTTCTTAGTTTTGCGGTTTTTGGCTGGGGTAAAGTATTTTGAGACAAATTTTTGGGCGAGGTTGGCCCATGTGGATGGAGCCTGCCGGTTGTGAATTTAGCCATGCTTTGGCATGATCCTTTAGGGAGAAAGGAAACATGCAAAGTCGAATGGCGTCGGGAGTGACGTTTTGCAACTTGAAGGTATCACAAATTTCCAGAAAATTTGCAATATGAGCATGGGGATCTTCATCGGGTAAACCATGAAAAGTTCACTTTTGTTGTATCATGCGGATGACATGGGACTTAATTTCGAAGTGGTCGGCATCAACGACGGCTCTAGCGTTGCTATGGCACAAAGAATTGATGGAAGGTCTAGAAAAATCAGAGATTGTTCTTTCAACTTGTGCCACTTTTAATTTTTGTTCTTTTACTCTAGCTCGAAAATATCTTCCGGGTTCTTCAAGAGAAGGTACGAGTATGGATGAGGAGCGTAAGTTCATACACTACCCAAGAACCTTTAAGATGAGATTTTTAACAAAAACTTTTTTAAAAAGAAAATGAGTAATTTTTAAGGAAACCTTTCTCTAAAACAGTCATGTCCCCGGGAACGGCGCCAAAAACTTAATGTGTGTGGTTTTAGTGACTTAGAATTCTTTTTTTTTAAATAGCAAGTTCAAGGTGGAAATGTTAAAAACTTAATAAACAGGGAATTTAAGTAAAGAACTTTGGTGTGTGACACTTTCAAGTTTTAAATTTACAAACTAAAACGATAGTTGCTTAACATTCTAAACCACACACAATAGGCAAGTGTCTATCGAGAGTACTATAGAAATGAGCAAGTACCAAGTATCGAATCCAAGGTCACAATGTTTACTACTCAGCTTCTTAAAAATTACTAAAAGACTTTTTAATTTACTTGAAGAAAAGTGTGAGAGAGAAAGAGAAATCAATATTAAAGCAATGGTGTTGCTTCGGGATCTGATGTTGCTTGGTATGAAATAATAGTAAACCCTTGTTTAATTGGTGTGTTTAAAAACTAGGCATAGCCACACTAGACCCTAAACGATTTATGTTCTTAGTGTCATTATGAGGGTCCTCCGTCCCGGTGAGCTCACCTCTCAACGATGAGGAACGTATCGACCAAGATTGTGTTAACCCAACCCCAAAAGACACATTTCCAATAGTTGTGATATTGACATTCAACTACTAGTTTATTTTATGAATAACTTGTTGGCGGCCGGAGCATAGCCGAACAAGCTACCACATGACATGGCAGAGGTGACGCAGTATAATAACAAAAGTAAATATAGACCGTTTACTTCTAACACGAGTTCACCAATTATTGGTTTGCGCCAAAGCTGTAACACCCCGGTCCTAGGGCCCAAAAATTTTTGCGTTTATATTATTATTATTATATAATAAAATGAACCAAATAAGTAATAGCCGGGTCGGTTATGTGCGCAATTAAAACCGAACTATTAAATATAGATTATTAATAAAGAGCACGCATTACGAGACCAACCAGATACGCGTTACGAACCCGGACTCGATTACGCGACTTATGGATGAGTCACCATGGGGACACATGGCATATGTGCCATATGCCCCATGGCATAATATTATAAAGACACACATATGTGTCATGTGTGGTCTTTTTATAAACACACATCACCACCACATTATAAACTCAAACACACACACACAAATACATAGGGCAGAGAGAGAGAACAGAGAACCCAGTTGGGTTCCAGCTGCACAAGGCGGTGCTCCAGGCGAGTTCCGGCAGCCGCACCCAAACCACATACCCCACACCCCCACATCCACCCTCCGATTGGAAAGAAAGAAGCAGAAGCGGAGTAACAGACGAGAAAGAGAGAGGAAACGGAGGAAAACAGAAGCAGAGAGAGAGAGGAAGAAGACGGTGGCGGCGGCGGTGGTCTGGGTTTCCATTTAGGGTTCCGATTAGGGGTGTAAGGAGGATGATGGTCGGAGTAGAGGCAACAGCGGTGGCGGCATTAGGGATTCCGACTCACTGGTAAGCTTCGACATCTTTCTTCGTTCTCGATATTATTACCGATGGATGATAGATGGTGGTGGTGTGATTGAAGATGGGTTACGGAGACCATGGTGGTGCTCGGAAGTTGTAATGGTGGTAGGTTTTTGGCTGTGCTGTGGGTTAAAGGAAGCAACAATATTGGTTGTGATAGTGTCAAGTGGTGGTTATACATGATGGACTAAGAAGCTGTGAAGTACAGGGGGATTCGATGATGGCGGTGATAATGTTTTGGTAGGATGAAGGTTATGGTGGATCTGATAATGGAAATACAAAAGCTTGGGTTATAACCAATTCAGTCAAGAAGCCGAGCTAGAAGTCTGGTCAATGATGGTGGTCAACAAAAGTCAACCATATTAGTATTGGTCAACACAGGTCCTAGATCAGTCAATTTGGTCAACAGAAGGAACCCGGAAGGTATAAACGAGAACTTGAACTATAATTAGCATTAGTATCATTGTGAGTATGTGTAAGTAATCATGTAGGCGAATCAATTAAACAAGAGGTGAATATTAATTACTTGATTGTAATAATAGGATACATGACTACTATAGTGAATACTCGGATACTAGAGGAGATATATGGACTAGAACATGAGACATTGGATCATAGTATGGATATTTAAAACAATTGGACATAAGATGAGAATGCGGACATTAGGGTGACTTGGTTACTATGTGATATTGGGACTATGACGACAATGGGACTCGACTTGATTAATGAACTTATATAAGTATATGAACCGACAAAGCGAATTAATGTCTATTATATTAGTATATATTTTGATGACTTGGTATCTAAGGACGACTTTGTAACATTAATCATAGAATTGACGACTAAGACATTGAACCATGGACTCGGCTAGTTATGACTATGACATAATTTGGACAAAAGGACCAAGTAGAGCATATGATTATATATTAATAAACTCGACAAGTAGAAGTACTGATAAAGGGCTATATATTGTAATATTGGTAAGGATGTGTTATTAACCAATGATAAAAGTAAACCAAACAATGATAACTAAAGAACCTAAGCGAGCCCACACGTGTAACCGCGACATTGGTTACATGTGCTAATGATTATGAACTTGAATAGGATCTTGCCAAGTAATCGATATGGAAACTTGACGTGGGATATTATGTGACCGTATGAAATGCTATCGAGTTGAGTTCCGTGTACCACTCCCCTCTTTTCTGTTTTAAATGTTTTGGGTGAACATATGCTTGTGTGTGTAAACTGTTTTGTGTGTAAACTATTTGATGTGAAAGAGACAGACTGCCGGATAATACTGACACTCATTAACTTAGAGGTAAACCACTTAATATGTGGGTAGTACTACATGGGGAATCCCCCACGCAAGGTGGACTCGGGACTTAGGGGCCCGAGAAACCCTCCACTAAGGTTTTAAGACCATTGCGGCATATATTTTGCCATGGATCAATATGGAGTTAATGATTCTTGTTTAGGGTTGAGGTGTCGCTTGTACATCACTTTGTGTAAAATGTGTTAAACTGTGTAAACTTGGAAACTGGCTTTTGAAATGATAAACTTGTTTTGGATCCACTTACTACTTATACAGACTCACCAGTGTAATTGCTGACCCAAACTCTTTTAAGCATGTGTTCAGGTACTGCATTTGGATGATCGTGAAGACGATGTATATACTTGCTTGTGTGGAATAGAAATTATCGTGATAGAAGATTGAGATATAAGCATTCACGGATTAGAGCCTCTAGAGTTAGGGATGTGTAGAGATCGGATTGACTAAGGATAACAACCCGTTAACTGTTTCGTCGACGACGCGCGCGTTTTCGTCCTCGCATTAGACTTTGTTGTATTTTTAGATTGTATTTGTATTAATTTGCAACCAAAAGTTGTACAAATATTAATTATTAGTCTTC